>PVJC01000727.1:8884-35622 GCA_004026665.1 Murina feae
AGAGAGAGAGAGAGAGAGAGAGAGAGAGAGAGAGAGAGAGAGAGAGAGAGAGAGAGAGAGAGAGAGAGAGAGAGAGAGAGAGAGAGAGAGAGAGAGAGAGAGAGAGAGAGAGAGAGAGAGAGAGAGAGAGAAATACCATACAGCAAAATAAATGAACCGGAACTATGTGCCTCGGCATAAATCAGTCTCTAAAGCTTAACATGGAGTCAAAAAAGCAAGTGGTAGAATGGAACTCAGAGTGTGAGACAGCGTATGCAAAATCTTAAAGTAGGCAAAGCAACACTATGGATTGTGTGTGTACAGATGTGCCCGGTATGGAAACTTGGCAGGCAGGAGACAGCCCGGCTGTGGGGCAGCCCTTACCAGGGTGGGCTGGGGAAGAGTGCCACAGAGACTTCTGGACAGTTTTAATATATAAAACAAGCAAAAAAGAGAGCAGAAGAAACAAGCAAAAGCAAAACGGTTCCGCCAAGCTATGCCTGGGAGGGTCCCGGTGGTGGGGTTCCCTGTACCTCAGACACAAACCCAGCCCCCCAGCTCCAGGTAATCCCCCCACAGGTTCTTGGGAGGATCCAGGGAGAGGTGCCTCAAAGGCTGCAAAATGCTGTAGGCATGGAAACTGAAGCCACACACTCCGTGCTCTTTGCTGTCTGTCTTCCTGACTACTTGCGACTTCCTTGAGGGCAGGGACAGGTTTAAAATCATCTCTTGACCACAGTCCAAGCTCAGGAAATGCTGGTGTCTCTGGACCAGAGCTCTGCACCTACGGAGCCTAGCTGGGAGCACCTTCTCCCCACCCCTCCCACCGCCTCTGCCTCCAGGACTGTTTGGATTAAAGGTCTCCACCCCTGTGGAGATCTGATCACCCAGCAGAGTCAGGTCCTTTGAAGAGAAAGGCCCAAAGGAAGGCTGTCTGGGTCCTGTGGGTGCAGTGAAGGGGTGACAATCAGAGCCCCCCAACCCCTCTGCCTCCACTCCCAGTTTTCCTGCGGAGCTGAGCTTTCGGGACTGGGGCAAAGGCGGCTCAGTGACCCAGCCTGGTGAACAACTTCCTTGAACTGAGTCCCCAAAGCCCTTTAGGACCCTTCATGGACCTGTGAGATGGGTGCCACCCCTCCTTTAGGAAGGTGAGGATGCTGAGGCTGGAGTGGCAATAACCGGCAGAGCCAGAACCTCAGTCCAAATCTGGTGGATCCAAAACCTGTGCTCTTCTCCGTGGACCGAGCTGTCTCCATGGACTGGAAAGGCAGAACTGTCCCTGGAGAACCCATATTTCGCAACACGATGCACCCCCACTTCTGTAATTCAGTCGACGGGTGGCTTCGGCAGGGATGGAAGTGGGATAATCACGTTTCCCAGCCGACCAGAGTGGCTGCCACTCAGAGGTCCCTTTGTATTTTGAATGTGTAGTCTCTAATTAGACTTTGCCTTAATTGCAAGATTTCCATACGCTGCGTGACTGCGGTGCACTCTGTCTGGGGATAAACACGTCCATCAAGTGAGAAGCACATCGTGGCTGTCGCCGTGGCCCCGTCATCCGTTCGCCTGTTCCCCACAGTTCCTCTGAGGATGCAGCCGAATCCTCCCCCATGAAAGTGCTCTGGGGCCCACATTTTAATCAAAAGTGTGCCTGCCTCTAGGAAAGAGAGCAGGGGCACAGCTCAGAAGTGATTAAATTTAATAACCAAAAGACCAGAAAAAGCCTATTTTGCAATGCATAATTTCACTACATTTTTATTTATTTCATTCTGTGGCCACATTCTGTATGCTGTATGGGGACACTTTATTAAAAATGCCATTTATTTTTAACAGCAGCAAGAAGGGAAACATCCCCCCCCCCGACACACACACACTGTATTAAAGGCATTTGTGGTTATTAAATTACTCTTGAGTGGAGGAATGCCTGTCTCCAAATTTACTCTGAAGTATTTCAATAAAACAATCTCAAATGTTTATTCACTCAGCAAATACTCACCCAAAGCCCTTCTGGGCCAAGTGCGGTGCCAGCACTGGGATGATGAGATGGAGCCGCCGAGTCCCCTCGCTGCCTTGCAGGAGCTTGTAAGCAGGGGACAGGGGGTGCCACACAGTCATCCCTGGGCGCAGCACAGCGCCCCAGGGCTATTCAAGCAGTTTTTGTTTAAGAAATATGAATGAATGAATAGAGATAGACCGAGTGCCCCAGTATTACACAGCTAGCACTAAAAGGTTTGATGAATCTTCCTTGAATGTCCTAGAGGAGGTGACTGTGGAGTCCATTCTTAGGTGAGGACTGGGGTGAGGGGCACAGGCATTACGGGCAGTGGGATGGAGTGAGTAAGATGTCTGCATGGCTGCCACCTCTTCTTCCAGACCTTTGCCCACATCTCTCTCATCAGAACCACGCCTCCTGTCCACCTTCCCAGAGAACCCACACATTGTGCCCACCCCAGAGCAATTCCTAGTCCTCTTCTGCTATGTTATTTTCCTCTGCCCTGATATATTTATTTGAATACTAGAGGCCTAGTGCACGAAATTTGTGCACAAGTGGGGTCCCTAGGCCTGGCTGGTGATCAGGGATGATTGGGGCAGGCCAATTAGGGCTGGACCGGAGAGGAAGCGATGGTCACCAGTCCAGGCATGGAAAGAACAGATGCTGGACTCTGCTGCCACTATCATCGGCACCCTGCCATCATACAGTTCCCCGCCTCCCCTCTCCTCCTTCCCTTGCCACTGCGCTGTCACCATGGTAGGTGGCTGGTGAGCCGATTCGGACCTATAGGCCAGAGGGAAGGGATGGGGTACAGGAGGTTGGCTGCTGGCCCCAAGGAGGGAGTCAGCTCTCAGACACTATGGGAAAGGGGCCACATTCGCCATCACCCATCCCTGATTCCCCATCCCAGCCCAGTGATAAGGGCCTGCTGGCTGGGGGGGAAGGACCATAGGAGGTTGGCTGGCTGGGGGTGGTTGGCTGTGGGAGCACACTGACCACCAGGGGGCAGCTCCTGGGTTGAGTGTCTTCCCCCTGGAAGTCAGTGTGTGTTATAGTGACTGGTTGTTCCAGTTGTTCTGGTCACGTAGGCTTTTATATATATAAATTGTCTTACTACTGCCACTAGCCAAGATGTCAACTTCATAAGCACAATGACTAGAAGAGTGCTAAGCATGCAATAGAGGCTCACAAGTGGATAAGTGGTTGGGGAAGTAAGTGGGTGAGGGACTAAAAATGCTCAGTGATTTCTCGGTACCATAGAGTTCAGTGCAAGGTCAGGAGTGCAGGGTCTGAGTGCGGTGTTGAGAGACAAAGCTATGGGGTGGTTGGGGCCAGCCCCCAGGCATGCAGGCCTCATGTGCTGGCTAACGAGCTGGACTTTGCTCTGAGGTGACAACAGGGAGTCATTGAAGGATGTTGAGCCTGGGCATGATATGTTTAATTTGTGTTTTGGAAGAACCATGCTGGTGGAATTGTGGCTATGAATGGGAGGAGTGAGGCTGGAATTAAGGAAAATGATCAGGAGGCCAGCTGAATAGTCTTCAAGAAATGTGGAACAAAGCGGGGGTGGGGGGTGGGTGTGGAAATGAAGGGGTGGACCAGGCAGCTCAAAATAGAAAGGTGTTTCTGGGGTAAAGCCACCATGATTTGGTGATTAGAGGGCGCAGGGGGACTGGGCAGTGACTCCCCTGTTTCTGGCTGAGCAGGTGAGCAGTGATGTAATTCAATGGGAGGGGACTAGGGCTTTGTCCGCCTGGGGGCACCATGGCACCTGTTCTAATAGGAATCCTTGGCTGAACATGAATCTGGCTGGCAGTGTTGTAGGGGAGATCTTGTGGAAGGGGAGCCAGCAAGCTCAGTAAACGGAAAAGGGCCATTCATGGGAGAATGCAGGGAATGCTCCAGGTGAGCAGGGGAGTGAGTGGCTGGCAGATCCCAGACCAGGAGGAGGTGCTGCTGGTGAGGCCGGTTACAGAGCCTCTTCCTCAGGATCTGTCTCAGCAACCTGAGGTCAGTTGAACTGCAGCTGACACCACAGACGCTTCAAATATTGCCTCCATCCAGGCCCTGCCTGAGCCTTCCAGAGAGGACTGGGCTTCCCGACCCACAGAACACTGCTGGGGCATATTCCTGGGAAAGGCTCGCTCTCAGAGAAACTCACCATACCCCTCATCTGTGTGCCACACCGCCTCCCCTCTCCAGGTGCGCTGAGCTGCTCTGTGCTCTCCCAACCCCAACCCCGCTCCCCTCACCACCGAATCCTTCCCAGCACGAACAGACCCCCCCAACGCCCTGACTGCTTGGCAGAGCATCCCTCCACGGTCCTCCCACTGAAGCCTGGCTGTTCGTGAGGTTGGTGCTGCCCCTTGCATTCTGCCCACCCCTTTCTTCTGGTCACTGCTCACGGCATGTGCCAGCAGGAGAATGCTGAGTGCTGGCTGACCTATGTGTGCCTTGTCTGGGAGCCACCTCTCAGAGAATTTCGTTTGTTTTTGTGTCTGTCTCACCCACCAGACCAAGGATTCCTCAAGGATAGTGACTGTGTCTTGCTTGCCATGTCCCATGCCCAACATGGCATGTCCTGGGCATCATTCAGGGCTCCGAGTGCCCCTGCGTGGAGGAGTTGGGTGCTCAGCTGCAGTTTCTGCAGAGTGAGGGCACTGCGCCTGAAAGTGGCGGCCGATCCTAGATGGTGGGGCTCTGGGCAGCGCCGTCTCCCAGGGCCACCATCTCAGTCTCTTGTGTGCGCTCCTGTGTTAACCCCGTTCACGGGGGCCACAGCCATGTAATTGGATTGGGCAGACACTGACAAGGTCAATTTGACAATTTCATTAATCTTATATCAAACACGGGCCCTAAGCTGCAGCAGCTGCTCTGTGTGCTGGCCCCAGACGTGCCTGGCATATTCTCTGCTCACACGCCCCCTCCAGGGCGGGCGTGACTGTCCCAGCGGTGCCCGGTGCCCGCAGCTCCTGGTGCTTCCTCGTGCCAGGCCCAGTGCTAGGCATGCCCCTAACCACCCAGCCCACTGGGGTGAAGGAGCCTGGCTGGCGTTTAGTGTTGTACATTATTACTGTGTTACTACTACTATTATTAACTTAAACAGCCCCCAGGCTAGGAATTAAAACCTCATTTTGCTAAAGTGGAAACTGAGTCCAGGAAAGGACAAATGATATGCTCATGGGCGAACTCATGGGACAAAGAGCAGCAAACAGTGGGCCTGAACCATCAGAAAAGGGCCCAGTCCCCTCAGGGGCAGCATGAGGACTGCAGGTGATGATGGAGTGGGACGCGACAATGGAGAGGGAGTCACCTAGATGAAGGCTGGGTGAGTGTGTGGAGAGGGAGGTGGTCCAGGAAGATGAGGCTGAGGCTTTGGGGAGCCATGGAAAGGGGTCCAGCCAGTGGTCTTGTCTTATTTAGAGCAGCAGTCACCAACCTTTCGGACCTCACAGATCACCCGCAGTCCGCAGACCATCGTTTGGCGACCGCTGTTTTAGAGCTTTCACTCTGGTTTCACTGTTGGAGACTTGAATCCTGGCTTCACTATCTATGAGCTGTGTGACCTTGAGGGAGTTATTTAACCTCTCTGTGCCTCTGATTCCTCATCTCTAAAATGGGACAATAATAAGACATATTTCATGGAGTTGCTACAAAAATTAAAGTAGTTAATTATGCAAAGCTCTTAGAAGAATGCCTGGCAGGTAGCAAATACTACTATAGGTTAGCTATTGCTTTTGTTGATTTTTAATTTCAAAAGCAATAAAGTGCAATGCAAAAAGAAAGGGGCAAGACACCAAAGTTTAAAAGAAATAGCACCACTACTCAAATAACAGATTAGTAGATGAGTTTCTCATTTTCTAATCAATGTGTTTGTATACCTGTTATGTACACACAGCCACAGAATTCATACACACAAATGTGACAGCCTCTTTTGGAGCTTTTCTCACTTGACAACATGTACAAATGCTTTCATAAACAGGCAGTATTGTTATCTGTCTTTACAGCCAGGAGTCTCACTCAGAACCCGGTACAGAATAGGCGTTTCATGGAACTTTGTGGAAGGAGAGGAGAGAGGACACAGGTGGCCTTGAGCTGGGGAAACTAGAGAGGGGAAGGGGCTTCCCTGCGCTCATTCAGGGAGAGGAGATGAGGGCCAGTCTGGTGCCTTTTTCTTCAGGCGACCAGTGGCCATTCTTCTTTTCCTCACTCTGCCCCCGGAGTCCTCCTGGCCTCAGGTCAGGCTCCCTGACTCAAGGCCTGATGTGCAGCCTGGGCAGGGGCAGCCTTCTCACCCTGGTCCTGCTGGGCCGTGCGGTCCTCCTGGCCTGGGTGTGCTGGAAAGGCTGGAGCAAGCACCCCCTCCCCCAGATTGTGTGGCAGACAGGGAAGCTGAGGAAGGCAGAGGAAGGCACCCAGTGGGGAAATCAGCAGTGAATTTATTTTCTGTGTCCCCAGGTGATGGCAGGTTACTCTCAAGGACAGAAGAATTGGGAGGCTTGTCTTCCTAAGAGAAGGGAGCAGGCTTCCTTAGTTCAGCCATTCCTATCCGTCCCCCACTCAGTGGCTGAGATTGTCTGATAGCGAGACTCTAAGTATGGCCTCTCTGCCTGATAACCCCAGAAGACCCCACTGCTGGCAGAATGAAGGGTCCCCTTGGTAGGATCAGCCTCCTCTTTTGGGATCCTTCCCCCAAACCTTGCCAACCATTGCCCTCTCTGTCACCCCACTGTGCCTCTGGATCTTAGCATGTGCTGTGCCCTTTGTTGAGGTGGCCTTGCCTGTGTCCAAGCCCTCTGGCTTTCCAAGACCATCTGCTCCTCTTACTCAGAGCACCTGTCCCTTTGCAGAGTCCCTGTAGCCCTTGTCCACAGCCCACCTGCACTTAGCACCTCTCAGAACTTTCTAACCCTGCCCATGGGTGCACTCGGCCCATTCACAGAAGAGGCCCATTCATGAAGAGACCACAGTCCCCTGAACAGAGGTTGATTGTATGGAAAATGCATGCTGTGGGCTCAAGGATCCAGGCAGTTTTCCCAGGAGGCAGCCTTTGAGCAGATGTATGTTCTTTATCCAGGAATCTGGAAAATCCCATGTTACCTTGGAAAAGCCCTTTGTCTGTTTTTGAGCCTCAGTTTCTACATCTGAAAAAATGGCAATGATACTGCCCACATCATAGGGTTAAGTGAGCAAAGGTGTAGGAAGCGCTTAACACATAGAAAATGCTCTGCCGATGTTCTCTCCCTGCCCTGAGAATGAGGCTCTCAGAATCACCAAGAAAAATATTTACAGGAGCCAAAAAGTGACCCCAAGCTCACGTGGGACAACAGTAATCACCCCCAGCTGGATCTGTGAGAGCCCAAGGCCCTTGCTTGAACACCAGCTGGGGGTCTCTGCCAGACTCTGGGTCAGGGCCCCCACACTGGCAGCACCCTGGGCAGCTACAGATAAACCCCAACTTCTGGTCTGTGGACCCAAGGCCTCCGCAGCGATGGACTAAACCATGGAGACATGCCAAACTCCAGGGAGTTTCTACTGAGAACGATTAGACTTTGTCATCCACTGTTGCATAATTAAAGAGATATTTCAGCAGAGCACTGGGACATGCTTTCTGGAGGACAGCACCACAGCGTGTATTGATTGGCCCAGCGCATGGCAGGGCCTCGGCAGAGGCTTCCTCTCTGTCCCTTGGCCATGCCCATCCAGCAGCCATTGGGCCTGAGCTGAAGATCCCACATCTGCTCAGTGCTGACAAAGTCCTCACTAGGCGAGGAGCTGTGTCTTTGGGCCAGCTCAGGGCAGGAGGGAGCGGGGAGACGATGACTGCTCTCCTAGCTGGGTGCTTCATCCAAGGACAGCCTCAGCAATGTGGCCAGGTGCTTACCCTGCTCCCCCTGAGTGAGTGTCCAGGTAGCTGAGGCTGATCCTGCACTGTGGCCACCGGGGTCCAGTTCCCGGGTGCTTTCCTGTGGCTGCTGACAAGGGGACTGCGTTCAAGTAGGAACTCGACTCAGAGGTAGAAGAGCTTGGATACAGTGGCTTCATTCATTCATTGACCCATCTGTTTATTCAATACTCTCCTCATTTATTTAACAAATATTTACTGAGTTGCTATAGTGTCCCTGGCCTCTACTGAATGCTTAGTATGAAAAAGAAAGCGTAAGAGTCACCATCCCTGTCCAATTAGAGCTTAGATTCTGGTGGAGAGGCACAGACGAAAACACAAATGGGCAAATAGAAACGTGGTGACTCGTGCTTTGAAGGAAACAGGATCTGTGGGGGAAGGATGCTCTTAGGAAGGTGACCAGGACTCTCTTCTCTAAGAAGCTGGCATTTGAACACAGACCTGAATCAAGTGGGAAAGCCATCCTTGGGGATCTGGAGGGCGAGGCCAGGGGCAAGAGGTGCTCAGGTGTCCTGGTGGAAGCAGGTGCTGGGGTGCAGGAGCAGATGCAAGGGAGGAGCAACGATGGGAAGCAGAAGGAGGTGAGACTGGCCCTGCCGCTGGGACCAGGAGCAGGGTTTCTAGTTCATTCCAAGTGTGAGGGGAAGCCGCTGAAGGATTTTGTGCAGGAAACTGACACAATCAAATTTCTGTCCTGTGAAAATCACTCAAGTTCCCATGTGAGAAAGACAGTGTGAGAGAAGAGGGTGGAAGCGGGAAGAGCAGCCAGGAGGGGCCTGCAGTGATTCTGCAAAGATGACAGTCTCGGACTTCAGGGTGGAGGTGCTGAGAAGTGACTACACTAGAGATCCATCCTGAAGGAAGAGGGAGTGCCGATGGGTTCGGTGAGCAGCTGTGGGAGATGAGGAGGGGTGACTCCAAGGCTTCAGCCTGAGCAACTGGAAGAATGGAGTTGCCCTGAATTGTGATGGAGTGTAACACGAAAGAGACAAGCTTTGGAGGAAAGAACAGGGGCTCTCAGACAGGTCTGAGTGCTGCGCTGCTAGCCTTTGAGGGCAGATGTTGGGCACGCAGTTGCATGTAGAGTCTATGGGGCCAGAGAAGAGATTGGGACTAAAGACACACACTTGAAAGTCAGTGATGGGTAGGTGATACTCAAACCCTTGAGATGGATGAGAATTGCCAGTGGGGTGGGTGTAGCTAGAGAAGAGGTCCCAGAACATGTGGCCAGTGTGACCTTGGATGAGTCCCCACCGCTATGCCTTGCCTTAGTGAAGATGGTAGTAGCTCACAGAGCTGCTGAGGGACACAAGAGAGCAAGAAAGAGGGGCTCTGGGAATTATAGGTCATGTGTCCCAGTTATAATAGACCAGCTGCCCTGAGTGCTCAACCCCTCCCTAGCGTGGTGCCCTTCCCTCTGCTTCCATCTCTTCCCCTCCCTACCCCAAGTGTAAACAAAACCTCAGGGCCTGGTGTTCTAGTTCACTTAGGGCCCTTCCCACAGGAACAACTCATTTGACACAAGCAGCACTTCACAGTTTACAAAGCCATTTTACTGTCTAGACCTCACTTAATCATCATAACGAGGCTCAGAAAGGCTCCACGGCCTGTCATGTTCACACAGCCAGAGTGACTTAGCTACTATCCAGATCCATCTCCAGCATCTGACTCATGTCCTAATCCCTAGACATGCCCCAAGGGGCCTCCCTGCTCGGACTCCTTGGCAGACTGTCGGCTGGTCAGAAAACTCGGCAGAGACATGAGCCCAAGTGGGCCCCTGGGAAGTTCTGCCAGGTCTGGCTGCTTAGGGTTCCAGGTTAGCCACTGGAACTGGCCATGCAGGTGGGGTGGGCCTAGGAGCAGTCCTCACAGATATCCTGAAGCCAGGTGGGCTGCTGTGGCCTCTCCCAGGGGAGTAGACACCATGCCCAAGAGGGGGCCTCTGCTTTCCCCCCCAGCCAAGCACTCCTCAGAAGGAGCGGTTCTCTGTCTGAACTCCTGTAGCCGTGGTATTGGCTGCCTCTCCTGCTCAGAAGCCTCAGGCCAGCAGCTTTCCAGGGGTGCATGTGTTCATGGTCCCAGGAGAGTGGGAGAGGTGCTCTCAAGGATGAAGATGTGGAGACTGGAGGCATGCCCCTTGGCTTCCCATCAGTGCCCTAAGGCCAGCCCTGTGACCACAGAATCACTGTAGAGCCCAAGCATGAGGTCCACACAAGTCATCAAGTCCCTCTGTGCTTCTACTTTCTCCTTTTTCTCTGTGAAGTAAACAGTTAGCCATTGAGTATACCACATAGTCACAGCTTTAAAGCATTGTAATACCTATGATCTGAACTGATGCTAAAAGCAATCCAGAATTAGGCAAAACAGGTATTATTCTCTCCAGTTTATAGATGAAGAAACTAAGACCCAAAATGTGACAGGGTCAACACTCAACCACTGAGCCACACCACTGGGCAGACTTTCTTATACCATTAATGTGCTTATGTTATTATTGTAGCTTTGTAATATGTTTTAACCTCTAAGAGGTTAAAGATCTCCTTTTATCATAGAACTAGGGGACCCGTGCACAAAAATTTGTGCACTCGGGTAGGGGGGTTCCCTCAGCCCAGCCTGTGCCCTCTCGCAGTCTGGGACCCCTCAGGGAATGTCCACCTGCTGGTGTGCCTGGACAGCCTGGTGAGAGGCTGATGGCTGTTTGCAGGCTGCCCACAGCTCCCATTGACCCAACGTCCCAGCAAGGCTGGCTGGAATCAGGTTTCTGGGGTTTATTTATCTTCTATAATTGAAATTTTGTTACCTTGAGCAGAGGCCTAGGCAGGCAACAGAAGCCTCCTGTTTGCTTCAGCTCCATGGCTTCTATAATTGAAACATTGTTGCTTGAGCAGAGGCCCACCGGCCTAGTCAGGCAGCTGCAACGGAACCCTCCTGTTTACTCTAGCTCTGTGGCTGCCGGCCTCCATCTTGGTTGGGTTAATTTGCATACAGCCACTCTGATTGGCTGGGAGGTGTGGCTTGGATGGTGGGCATGGTTTAGGTGTCTTGGAGTGATGGTCAATTTGCATATTACTCTTTTATTAGATTAGATATCTTAATTTTATAATTTATTCCTTCAGATAAACTGCAGAATGCTCTATTTTCAGAATTAATTCTAAATAAAATCTATACATTAGCTTGAGAAGTAACGTTATCCAGTCTTCCTCTATGAAAATATGGCACATGTTTCCAGTTATTCAAGTCGTCTTTTATGCTTTCAATCAAGTTTTGTCATTTTTTTCACATTAGTCCCAAACAGTTCTTGTTAAAATTATTACTAAAGGTTCATATTTTTGTTGTTATTGTGACTAAAATATTTTTAAATTTCAGTTTCAATCTTAATTCTTGTTGGTGTTTAGAAAACTATTCATTATTTTATATTTATTTGTATTAAGCGTATTGATTAAACTTATTTGCTTAGTTTTTTCAGTTGATAATTTTAGGAGTTTCTGGTTAAATAATTATATAATTTACAAACAAAGATCATTTATCTCTTCCCTTCTAATAATGTAGCTCTGATTTATATTCCCCACCATAATTACCTTGATTAGTTCTTGTACAATCAATTTGAAGTAATAGTAATACTTGTCTTGTTCCTAATGTTTAATAAAAATATGTGTGGCATTTCACCATACATTATGAAACTGGTACTCATTTTAAGATAAATATTATTTAGCATGTTGAGGAAGTGTCTTCCATTTTTAGTTCACTCATTTTTTAGAAACTGTCTATGTGTTCATTAAATCTAATGCTGATAAGTTTTCTGATTTGACCCATTTCCTCTCACTGTTATACTTCATTAACCCATCTTTGCATTCCTGGTATAAACCTTCATGATCTTGTTAAATTTGATTCGCAGGTATTTTATTTAGGACTTCAGCTTTTATAAGCCCAGAGAATTTGTTTATAGCTTTGATACTAAGCTTGTGCTATCTAATGAAATGTTTTGGGTAGCTTCCCCCTTTTTTATTTGCTTTAGAACAAATATTTAGTTCAAGAACTATCTCAACTCAAACAGTTGGGGAAAAATGCTTATAAAGCCATTTAGACCATGAGGCTTTTAAAATTGCTCAGTTTCTTCTATGGTTACTCAGGTTTTGGTTTTTTGATTTTGTTTTTTTTTTTGTCTTCTAAAGTCAATTTGGTAACAGTCAGAAACTTATCCTTCTCATCTCGACAGCCTTGTCTCTTATAATTAAAGTAGGGGCCCAGTGCATGAATTCGTGCACCTTGAAAGGAACTGTGGGCCACAAGGTTGTAGTAGGTACAGGAGCAGGTTCTCGGCCCATCCTCCGCACCCCCCACCTGGCCCCTCCCGCCACAGCCCCAGTGCTCTGTCTGCCAGCAGCCGCACTCTAAGAACCAGCCCCACTGATGGTGTAGAGCAATTGGAGCCAGTGCCAGCAGTGGGTACAAAGAGCGGCTGCTGCCCCAATCACCCCTCAGGAGCAGGAAGAGGTGGAGAAGCCCTCAGGGGCAATCAGGGATGGCAGCCACCACTCGCACCTGCACTTGCTGATGGTGCTGAGCAATCAGGACTGGTGCCAGGCACCGGCAGTGGGTGCAAGCAGGGCTGACACCAGCAGCAGGTGCAAGCACCAGGTGGGACCGCAGCACATGAGAGCAAAGAATTTTCAATAACCACCAGAGGCTCACCCTGATGACAGCAACTGGTGCCTGCCTTGGTCTGGCATCCTCGCTCACCTGTTCCACATCCTGCCGTGGCTGACGCCCACCATGTTCCTCACAAGCCCCCTGGTAGCCAGTGCATGTAATAGAGACCTGTTGTTCAGTTTTTCCACCATTTGGTCTATTTGTATATTAGCCTTTTATTAAATAGGATAAAATCTCCATTGTTGACATATCCCCTTGATTTTATTGGTTTATGTTTGTCACTATTTCCTTAATTTTGTTTTTCAGAGGTTTGTCATACTTATTGGTTTTATAAAAAAGAAAATTAGCTCTTGAATTTCTTTATTAAATCTACTGTTTTTCTGTTTGCTGAGTTATTCATTTATATCTTTTCTACTGCTTTCCATGAGTTTCTTTTTTGTTCTCTTTTCAAATTATGCAGTCGAATAATTTTTAAGTCTTTTCTTCTCTAGTCTTAATTATTTTTTTTTTAGTTTTTCCTATTTAGTAAAGAATACACTTGAGTATAATAATTTCTCTCTGAGCATAGGTTTGGCAGCATTCCATTAGTTTTAGAAATTATTTTGAAATTTTCATTATTTTCTAAATATTCTGTATTTTTAAATTTTATGACAATCTCTTTATAAAGATGATTCATTCTCCATGAAGCTACTTCTGTTGTTGTTGAGCCATAGTTACTAATTCTGATTTTAGGGATAATGGTCATAGAATAAAAGTTATATCTATACTAATAATAGCCTAGGCGGCGTCATGCCTTCATGTTGTCACAAGATGGCCATCATAAAGATGGCCATCACAAAATGGCCACGTGCAAGTGGAAGCGGGTCCCAGTGGAGGAGGCAGGTCGCTGCAGGGGAGGCCACTTGTGGGTGATCAGGCTGGCAGGGGGAGGGCAGTTGGGGGTGATCAGGCCCCAGCAGGGGAGGGCTGTTGGGGATCATCAGGCCAACAGGGAAGGCAGTTGGGGTGATCAGGCTGGCAGGCAGGTGAGCAGTTAGGAGCCGGTGGTCCCAGATTGTGATAGAATGTCTGACTGCCAGTTTAGGCCCAATTCCTGTGGCATCAGGCCTAAACTGGCAGTCAGACATCCCTCAAGGGGTCCCAGATTGGAGAGGGTGCAGGCCAGGCTGAGAGACACACACACCCCACCTGCACGAATTTTGTGCACAAAGCCTCTAGTGTGTGTGTGTGTGTGTGTGTGTGTGTGTGTGTGTGTGTATACACATACATACATATATACATACACACACACTGAGTGGCCAGATCATTATGAACACCTGATGTTTGTGGGAAAATTAGCTATAATTTGGTGCTGAAGATGTTAGAGGACCAGACCATTATAAATAAGGAAGCAGTTAACCACAACAATAAAAGTGATATTTTCCTGAAGACATGGGTAAACAACACGATTTAACAGTCTTTGAATGTGGGATATATATACACTGAGTGGCCAGATTATTATGACCACTCCATCAATACTTCATTAGGCCACCTTTTGCCTTCAATACTGCAGTGATTCTTCTTGGCATTGACTCCATGAGATGTTGAAAGGGGATGCGAGGAATCTGACACCATGCCTGATGAATAGCACTGTCCAGTTCTGTGAGATTTGATGGTTGTGGAACAAGCTGCCTGATGGCTCTTTGAACTTCGTCCCACAAATGCTCAGTTAGATTGAGATCTGGTGATTGTGGGGGCCACCTAAGCAAGGAGTGCTTGAAGCCACTCCCGCACAATATGAGCACTGTGGCATGGTGCATTGTCTTGTTGGAAGAAGCCATCTCCATTGGGATATGCCATCAACATGATAGGATGAACTTGATCAGCAACGATACTTAGGTATGTTTGCTATTCAGACTTTGTTTCACATAGATTAAAGGGCTCAAATCATGCCAGGAAAACATGCCCCAAACTATAACACTGCCCCCACCAGCTTGAAGGGTTGTACTCATGCATGTAGGGTGCATGCTCTCATGCTGTTTCTGCCAAATTCTCACTCTGCCATCTGCATCATACAACTAGAAACGTGATTCATCGGACCACATGACTTTTTTCCAATGCTCCACTGTCCAATCTTTGTGTTCCTGTGCGAATTGGAGACGTTTTATCTTGGTAACTGCAGACAGCAAAGGTGTCCAAACAGGCCTTCGGCTTTCATATCCCATACAATGCAGTGTATGGCTAATTTGCCTAAAATGTCAAGTGGTCATAATAATCTAGCCACTTAGTGTGTGTGTGTGTGTGTGTGTGTGTGTGTGTGTATTATTATTATTTGGAATTTATCAAATTATTCTATGTTTAGAGAATAAAAAATAGTTATATGTTATTAACTCAACTTTACTGATTATTATATTCTTTTGTCATTTATTTCTCTTTCTAGCATTTTTCTTTATTTCTTTAATGCTCAATACATATTAGTAATATAGTTATACTAGAGGCCTGGTGCACAAAAATGGGGGGGGGGGTTCCCTTTGCCCTGCCCAGCCTGTGCCCTCTCTCAATCTGAGAACCCTTGGGGGATGTCTGCCTGCTGGTTTAGGCCTGCTCCCCAGGGGATCGGGCCTAAGCTGGCAGTCAGGCATCCCTCTGGCAGTCTGGGAGCCCTCAGGGGATGTCCACTTGCCGGCAGGGAGCAGGCCTAAGCTGCAATCGAAAATCCTTAGTGCTGTGCTGAGGAGGTGGGAGAATCTCTCGCCACCACTGCTGTACTGGCAGCTGGCAGCCTGGTTTGTGGCTGAGCAGAGCTCCCCCTGTGGGAGTGCATTGACGACCAGTCGGTAGCTCCTGCATTGAATGTCTGCCCCCTGGTGGTCAGAGTGTGTCACAGTGACCAGTCATTCCCAGTGATTCTGCTGTTAGGGTCAATTTGCATATTACCCTTTTATTATATAGGATAGAGTCCTGGTGCA
This sequence comes from Murina feae, assembly GCA_004026665.1. Classification (NCBI taxonomy): domain Eukaryota; kingdom Metazoa; phylum Chordata; class Mammalia; order Chiroptera; family Vespertilionidae; genus Murina; species Murina feae. The sequence continues at coordinate 24,357 of PVJC01000727.1, forward strand.
TGGGTGGGGGCCGGCTGGTTTGCCCTGAAGGGTGTCCTGGATCAGGGTTGGGGTCCAGCTGGGGTGCCTGGCCAGCCTGGGTGGATGAGGAGCTGATGGCTGTTTGCAGGCTGGCCACAGCACCAAGCCACCCAAGCTTCCAGCGAGGCTGGCAGGAAGCAGGTATCTGGGATTTATTTATCTTTTATAATTGAAACTTTGTTGCCTTGAGTGGAGGCCACAGCTGGCCAGGGCAAGTGGAAAGCTTGGCTTCCTCCATTGCCAGGGCAACCAAGCCTCCTGCTTGCTCCAGCTCCATGGCTGCCAGCCACCATCTTGGTTGGGTTAATTTGCATATAGTTGCTCTGATGGGCTGGTGGGCATGGTTTGGGGTGTAGCAGAGTGACACCAATTTGCATGTTTCTCTTTTATTAGATTAGATGTGTAAGTTACAAAGTATAGTCATATAATGAACAGTTAGGAACTCACCACCCAACTTAAGAATTAGAACATTACCAACAACTCACATTTATCAGTTTTATCACTTTACTTACATTCAGAATTAACCAGCATTATTAATTTTACAGTTATCATTTTCTTGCTTTCTAAATATACTTTTTTAAATCACTCATATATGAATGTCTGAGATTAAGAACAACATATTTAACTATTTTTGTCTACTCATGCTGTCTAGTTTCCTGCTACAATTTCTATTGCTTCCAACTTGAATTTCTACTATTTGTTGCTTTAAATATTTTGTGGATGTAATAAGTTCATGATTATTAAACCTTCAATGTTGTTTTTGCTTTTTAATATGACCAACCACTTCCTTGTTAAGTGGTTCCTGCCTTGAATTCTGCTGTATTATTAATATTGTCACCTCTGCTTTCTCTACTTGAGCTTACCTGAAATGTTTTAATTTTTACCTTTACCATGTAATTTTGCCTGAGGTGCAGTAGATGGTAATGTTTAAGAAGTTGTTCTCTGAAATTGGACTAGTTTTAAATTCCAGTTCTACAATGAGCTATGCTAACTGCTGACCTGGGACAAGCAGGTTACTCAGGGGTGATGTCTCTGCCTCACGTGGTTGTTGGAAAGGTTGGATGAGACAATGGGTGCAATACACGCATTGAGTATGCAGGAAACGTTAATTATTTTAAGTAGATGTGCCTCTTGTAAATTGCACATAACTTAATGTTTGCATTTCAGCTTGCAAGTTTTTATCCTCCAACAGACTAGTTCAAATTGCTTGCAGTCATTTCGTACCTGGTCTGTGTGGCCTTAATCTGTCACCCAATTTTCCATTTTATTTTTTTAATTATGTTTTTCCTCTGAACAATATTTTCTCTATCTTCCTTTGTAAACTGTATTTCCTTTGTTTGTATCTTTTGTATTCATTTGAAAATTGTAATCCTCTTTGTGACCTAATTCTCTAATGCATGCCTTAAAAGAAAACGTGTGACATACACAATTACACCCATATTTCTCTAATTATCAGTTAGGAACAAAGCAGCCGCTTTTTGCTTCTCATTACACAATGTTGAGCCTCCCGTGCTTTATTTCCCTTGCCATCTTCCTCAACACTTGAGGACTCTTCTCTAAGCTGTCAACCTGTTTTTCTTCCTGGATGTTAATACAGTATTTGCTTTATCCTTGAAGTTTATTTTGCCAGGATCTTGTTAGTTATGGTTTTCCTTTTCATTAATATTACCTAGATCGCTGATCTCTCTTTTGGGTTGTTGACACAAGTTGGTAGTTTTGTTGGCCTTTTTGTTTGTCTGTTTTCATTAATTAAAATCCCCCTATTATATTTCTTTATTTTTATTATATGCATTACCCCCCCCCCCAGAATACTGATAATTCTTAGACTCCATTCTTGTTCAGTGTCTGTCGTTTTCTTTCTCATCATATTCACTGCTGACATTTTTCTCTAAATCAGTTCAGAGGCGCTCGAATTAGTCCTCACGCGGATTCTCTTTCTGCAGTATCAATTCTGCTCTTTTCGCATCTCAGCAGAGTTTTAGCATCGTCTTTTATTTTGTGTAAACTCGCCATGTTATTCTAGTTCGTTCTGCCTGTCCCCCAGCGTCCCTCCCACTCTTCTTAGAAGCAAGTCTCCCCGCATCTTCCAGAGGAAACCACGCAGATGGTCCCTGAAAGGGTCCTAGTTTATTTTCAAACTCTCTCTTCCTCCAAGTTGTCAGGACGATGTTTTTTTTTGTTTGTTTTTGTCCTTCCCTATAGTATCTCTTCAAAGACCCCATCATTCTTGTTTCTTCGGGGATTTTATTTGGTCTTACTTCATCGTCTTTAAATAGGGCAAGGTCTTCGCAGACGTGGCATTGCCACCAGGAGGCATGACGACCCCGTCCTCACCGACGTTGCCGCCCAGGCAGCAGTGCCTCACCCAGTTCCACCTGTGAAGCTTTATGTGACTTTACCTGCCCGACCCAGCTCTTCTTTAGGGCCCACTTCTGGATTTCCTGACCGTAGAATTAGAATAATTGCCCAGAGTAACTCCTTTTCCCAGCATGCATTACTTCCGACATGCTTCCTGTCTCATCCTGGTTCAGGCTTCTCCCAAAGTGTCTCTGTGCTGAGGGGGAGGGATGGAGGCAGGTAGGAGGAGAGGGGAATAGGGGGCGCTGCTCTTCCTTTGCTTCTCCTGGAGCTGCATGCTCAGGGTTCTGTTTCTGAGTTCAGGTTGGAAAAGTAGAAGGAAGAGGAGCCTGAGAGGACCTGAGGGCGGGGGAGGGAGGGCAGTGCCCGGCTCAGCAGCCAGGGCCTCCCCCTGGTAGGTCACTGCTTTCCTGCTCAGCGCATCCCCAGTGTGGGAACAGAGTGTGCAGAGAATAAAGTCTTTTTCCCTCAGATTGAGAGGGAAGGCGGGGTTTAAAGGATGGTGCCCTGAAGTTACTCCACCCCCAAAAGTTGACATAATTTATAGTACTGTTGTCAATTTTTGTTCTTTTGCATATCTTCGTGAGACTTTTAAGACAGATGGTACCATGCTAAGTATTACTAGTTTGCTACCATATTGATAGTTAAGCCTTTCAGTGAAGGATAATTTTATGGGCTTCATTTATTCATTCACTCACTCGTGTATGTCTACTTCCTCCACTAGACTGAAAGTTCAGAAACTATGGATTTTTATTGTTTTATTCCCAACTCAGCACAGAAACTGGTAACTAATATGGGCACAGTAACTCTTTGGTGAATGTATAAAACCCTGGCACAAAACGGGCCAAAGCAAAGACCTTCACAGGTGTGTTTCACACTCTGAGACTCAGTTTCTTCCCTTGAATAATGGGGTCATAATGCTGGGCTTGCTGAGTTTCTAGTAAGTGACAAAACCTCTTAACTCCTCCCTTTCCTCCCTGCTCTTCTGGGGCAGGTAGGAGCTGGGTCCTTGCTCTGGCCTCTCAAAGGCCCTGGAACACAGCAGAGTGATACGATGTGCAGACAGGATGGCAGGACCAGGCCAGGCCTGCCCTCTGCCCCATCAGGGGTGCACACTGCATTTCTCAGGAGGGGACTTGGCTTACACTTCTCTCCTCTGAACAGTGAGGCTAATTTCCTCCTACTTGAAGCTCTTGACAGCTGATCCTCTGCATATGGTGGACTCCCTTGTTGGCTGTCAGAACAAAGCCCTGCACTCCATGCAAGTGCCATGCATTCTAATTGTCTGAGCAGCCTCTGCTTGCTCGCCATCCAGGAAGACAAGCGCATGGTACGTTTAGAAGAAGGCACGGTCAGATGGAGCTGGGTGTGCTGGGAACTTACTCCTGCCTCAGAGACTGCCCTGGAGGCCTCCCTCCCATAGCTAGATCCCTGGGGGCCAAAACAGAGGGACTCAGTCAACAACCCTGCTCCTGTGAGATTGTCCTGGGCACCTTTTAGATAGAGAGGAAGGGAAAGGGACATGAGGAACTAATAAAATAATGAGAGTGCTGAAGTCTGGGTTACCCCAGAAACACATCCTAAGACAAGGATTTCAGTGCAAGTAACATTTTGGAAAGTGAGGAAATACCAGGAGCGAGTGGGAAATAAGACAGAAAAGGGAAGGAAGCTGATCATAGACACGTTTACTGAGAAGGTTACCTCTGTGGGCAACTGAGGCTCAACCCTGATGAGACTCAGGATTCAGTCTGGGACTCTGGGAGACAGAATATATCCTGTAGGCATCCCAAGCAAGGGCCGGGGAACAGGGGTGGATTTACCCACAATTCCCATCCGTCCTTGATTGAGGGTTGCTGGGTGCAAGAGGGAGTGGTTTATTCCTCAGCCCATCTGGCCCGCCATGCACAAGGAGAGAGCAGACTGCAATGGCCAGAGAGAGATCTTGGGCCAGGGTGCAATGCCTAACATCAGGTCAACTTACACTGAGGTGTGCTGATGGAACACGGAATTGGCAGCAAAGAGGATCTGCAGCAGAGAGACACACAGCAATATGCCCAAGTAATGCTATTCAGACCATCATTCACTGAGTGCCTACCCTGTGCCAAGTCCTTTGTAGTCTTACTGAATCCCTGCAAGATGGGTATTATTTCCTCTACTCTATGGGGAATGAAACTGGGGTTCTGAGAGGGCCTGTGTCAATGCTTAAGGTTCCAACACTAGGTAGCCTAGCTGGTAGGCGAATCCTCTGCCTGACTCCAAAGCCTGAGTCCCCTGCAGAACTGCTCATGGGACAGAAGCCTCCAGCGCTGGATTACTGCTGGGCTGTCAGGAGCGCAGGAATTCTGGGCATCCCCCTGCAGTCAGATATGAGAGATAAGGAGAATCCTCGGATGTGGAGAAGCAGCTGGAGAAAGAAATTGATCAGTGGAGGATCCCCTCAACCCATCACACCAATGGGAGCCAAATGGATGACATTTTGCAGATGGGAAGAGGAAATTCCAGATCCCAGGAGTCTTGAGGGGTTTGGGATCAGCTAGACTTAGGATCAAATACTCCTCTCCTTCCTGTTCATCTGCTCTGCAGCCGTGAGTCAGTTATTTGATTTTTCTGAGCCTTAGCACTCTCATCTGTGTACTAGGGATATTATTACCTTACAGGGGCAGCATAAGGATGAAATGGCACATATAAAGCACCTGGCACATAGAAGGTACCTGGGGCAGGTGCACATATAGCAGGTGGGATTGGAGGCCAGGAGAGCCTGCTGGGTTCCAGGCTCTGCTCTGACTTTATCTCCTGCTCTTGGGCAAGGCTCATCCCTCTCAAAGCCTTGGTTTCCTTTCCCATGAAGTGGAGATAACATATGCTCCTGGCTCTCAGGAACATGAGACCTCAGGGAGCCTGAGGATAAAGCTAAAGTATGAGAATGGTCACAGTGATTGGCTCCAGGCCCCAAGCAATAGAAGAACTCAGGATGAGGAGCAGAGGTGCCCGGTCCTGATCTGCTCTCTGCCCCAATATGCCAGGTGGCTTTGGCAATTTCTTTTTACTTTGGATCAAAATGGTGGGGTTGGCTGAGGCAATCTCTGAAGGCTCTGAGATACTGCGCTTCTGTCTGCCCGCCCCACCGCAAGGCCTGGCTCCGCTCTCTCCTGCTCCCAGGGTCATGCTCTGGTCGATCACTGCATGTCTCCATGGGCTCTGGCCTCTGTGTTGCTTCTCAGTGGTTCCCTCATCCCACTCATTGTTCTTGGGCTCACCCTAAGCCTGATAGCCATTCTCAGTGCCTGTGGCCACCTGAGGTCGCCCCTACCAGGGCCCTGCCAGGAGTGTAGAGGCAGAGTTCCTAGGCTGCAGGTCACTGTAGGCTGGGGTGCAGGGGAGTGAGAACATGGCCCAGGACCCAGGCTGTCTAGCCTCAGTCGAGCCTCGGGAGCCTTTCGGTGACAGGGGTCATTTGGTAAACGTCTCAGGGTGTGGCCTGGAGTCAGGCTGAGAGTTTGACAGTGCTCAGGCTCCAACTGTCTGAGACAGCAGGCTGGACACAACTCTCTAGAATTCAGCCATCCTTTCCTACAGACGGGCAGGGTTGTAGCCCCTCATTCAACCCAGGTCCTAGGACACTTGTCCATGCTCAGAAAAGTGACCTGAAGCTGTAGGGGAGAGAGGTTTCTGTGATTGTTCTCTCTGTTCCATCACTCAGGGCTAGAACTAATGGGCCAGGGGAAGGAGTGCATGGTGTGGTCTCAGGGATACCAGGGAGGCTGCAAGAACCCTCCCAAATGCTCCTCCATCTGTTTGGTCAATACTGAAATCCCTCAGTTATGACTTAGCCCTTTGGATTAGTTTTTGGAGAAGTGAGAAAATTCCTGGCCTCAGAGTCAGCTGATGAGAAACCGACTCTCACTTTCGCCTCCTCATTGCAGTTGCATTACCACGTTTCTCTGAGGCTCCATTCCCCAATGTACAAAATGAGAGAGGTGATGCTTGCCTCCAGGTGTTGTTACCAAAAGGAAGTGAGACCTGGTGTGTAAAGCACTGGCAGCTGGCAGGGATCCCTGAACACACAGGCCTTCCTGTTCATAGCCATTTGGTAGGAAGAGCAAGGTGATTTGGAGGACGCCATACTGGAAGTCACCACCAGGTGGCAGCATGAAGCGTGAGTTCCTTGCTCTGGTCCTAATGAGGAGGCATTTAGTGAGGTTTAGGACAAACCCCTGCTGTGGTGAGCTTCTGGACACTGCAGGCTAGTGGGTCACGGCTGGGTGGCTTCCTGTACCACTTGTGAGGAACCGCTGGGTCCTTTCTTGGTGCGGTGTGGCACCTACAGGGTAAGGTCCAGTTCCCCGGGGATATAGAGAAAGGTCAGCCTCACCCCTGCCCTCAAGGAGTCCACAGTCTGGAGAGCAGGGAGGCTGAAGTGCCTCCGGACAGGCAGTAAAGGGAGAAGCACAGAGGCTGTGGTAGCACCTGAGGGACACCCAGCCCTGCAAGGGGCGTCAGGGAGGACTTCCCAGAGAGAAGTTCCAGCACAAGGAACTCAGGGGCCTGAGGTGGCTCAGGCTTCTCACTGTTGGCTTTGTGAGCTTGGCGCACACCCTCCCCTTTCCACTGTTGAGCTGGCTGACCTCCCAGCAGACAGAGTGAAGCCTCTGCCAGCCACGTCTCCTGTCCTCAGCCCTGTCCCTCTCCAAGCAAGCACGGCGGTTACTGTGGTGCTCCTAGCCTGGACTTCCTGTGATGTTTCTTCCTGTTTTCTGATCCCGCTCTCTTTTATGAAGGAAAAGGCTCTGGGCAAGGGATCCAAGGCCCCTGCAACCAGATCCTCAGCCTCGTCCTTCCACTATTAAATATATTGTGCAGTGAGGCTGACCTAGAAGGTCCTCAGAAAGCTCCCAGGAATATCTAACACCCAGATTCCTCCAGATCTTTGAGCCACCTTGGGAAGGTCACCAGCTTGACCTTGTGGGAGGAGGACCACAGTGTAACTGTGCTCTGGAAATTCTGTGCCAGTTCTGAGTTTGCTCACAGTGAGCTCTTGGGGAGCAAGTGGCACGTGGGTCTGGGAGGGAAAGGGACATACAGGAAGAGATGAAAAGCATTTTCTGTCTCCTCAGTCATCTTGGAGCAGAAGCACCCTTGTTCTGTGGGGCCTCAAAGCAGGGCTGGGCCCCACAGTGGGGTGAAAGGGGGGGTGTGCCTGTAGGAGGCAGATTTCCACTACTAAGGAGGAGCCTTTCAGCCAGATTGGTCAAGGTGAACCAGGTGGTGGTTCCTAGAGCGTGGACTCCTGTGCTGGTGGCCCTGGGGGCTGGCGGTGGTCCAAGACAGTTCTCCCAAACCCAGCTGTGCAGGACCCTGTTCAGAAACTGAACTCTGAAGCCCCTTGGGGGTGCACTTAAAACTTGGTCTTTTCTTCAATCTAAATGCCTTAAAATGGGACCCACCTGCAGAGTTTGGCTACCCTCCAAACTCTTATGGGACCAGTGCCCAAACTCAGGGTCCACCTCAGATCAGGCGCATCTCCCCCACACCAGCCATCTTGCTGGCACCTGGACAAAGCTGTAAGCAGCCAGTCTGCTGGGTCCCAACCCCCCTTCCATTCTGAAATACAACTAGTTAAAGGGAAGTGGGTGGGGAAAGGTGTAAATCAGATGCATTTGAAGGAAAGCAGCTTTGAAGGCCTGAGGCCATTATGTTAATGGCATCACTCAATTTCTGGAAGCAATCCTGATTAAATATTCATTGGCTTTGATTATACTGAAATTAGGACTAAAGCGTGAAGTCAAATTGAGGGGAAAAATGGCCATGTAAATAATGCATGGCCTCTAAATTGAAAACACCAGCTTGTGCAGCCACCCCCCTCCCTGCACCCTTGCTTGTCACTGTGCCATTTGTTTAGAAGGTGATTAGTACCACCAGCTGTGGGTCCCAGCATAGGAAAGGATCTCGCAGCATCCTGTGCATCCCTGGGAACTTGGGAGGACCATGCCACACCCTGCAGCTGGGGATTCTCCAGGTCTGGGAATCTCAGGGCAGCCCTGTTGGGGTCCTATGTTCTCTGAGTGACACAGTCACAGAGTCTCGATGCTACTGAATCTTCCAGTGTAACCTTTAAACAGAAAAGAGCAAGCAGAGTAGGGAAGAGGTGCAGTCAGAGAGGTGAAAATTCATGCACTCAAGGGGGGCATCCCTCAGCCCATCCTGCCCCCTCTCACAACCCGGGAGCCCTCAGGGGTGGCAGGCGACCCAGCGATCAGAGGAAGGTGATGCCCCCATCACATGTCTGCTGCTGCCACTGATGGCAGCGCAAGATTCGGCTGGCCCTGGTTACCTGAGCCTCGGGCAGCCCTGGGCGGCTGGGGGGCTGAGGGCAGGTCCAGTCACACCATGTGCTTGCTACCCCTCCGTCTCCCCCCCCCCCATAGGGCTGAAAGGACTGGGGGATTCTGGTGGGGATGAGGGGACTGGGTGCCACCATCTTGTCACTATGGGTGCTGCTATAGTTTGTGATGGTGTGACGGTCAATTTGCATATTCCCTCTTTATTATATAGGATTATGGTTGAATAAAAGTTATAGACCTAGGGATAAAAGCAAGTTGAGACAGCAGATACAATGGAGCATAGAGATTCTCTGTGCCCAGGGACTGGGGAAGGCTGGCTAGGGCTCAGGCAAGTCATAAAGTAAGTGACACCAAATCCCATTGACCTTGAGGACTCAGTAACCTGCGAACTTGGAGGGTTAGGGGAGCTGTTTTGTGTTGAGCTGCCTGAGTGCAAAAGATGTGTTGAGTTGAGCACTACCTTCTGGAGAGACACAGGGGCAGGTCCAGGAGACAGGCTGATGACCATCCTGAAGACAAGTGTGTCTAGACCCCTCCCTGCATCAGGCCATCATGGCATCTGCTTCTGTGGGGCCGAGGGTGGGCTCTGTGGCAGGGAGAGCAGGCTGCCAGGAGCCAAGGGGCCTGGCAGGGTCCCCAGTCTGCCTCCACTGTATTGAGCAATCTGGGACAAGTGGTCAGACCTCTGGGTCAATCCGGTTTCCTCTCAATCTGGCTGAGGGTGGGAACATACTAAATATTCTTCCCATGCAAATAGTTCTAGTTACACTCCCCTACCAGCAAGTTCTCACTGGGCACAATCTCTTCCCGGCCCTGTCCTGGGTCACAGAGGGTCAGGAGGCCCACTGGGGAGATTAAACAAGAACAGCCAGTGGAGGCTTAGAGGGGAACAAAGAGACTGGAGTGTGTGAGAAGTGATCGTGTGAGCACCTCTGCCGGCCGATTCAACAGCGTGAACTCTGGGCCACACGGCCTTGGGTTGAATACTGCCTACATCTTTCTTTACCAACTCAAGGACCATGGAGCAGTTAATGAGAGTTTTACCCTATAGAGCTGTTGGAAGATTAAATGAGGTCATCCAAGTGAGAGCTCACTCCAGGGCCAGGCACACAGCTCCTCTCAAAGAGCCTCAACTGTTCCTGGGCGTTGGCCTGTGTGGGGAGGAGAGGGCTTGGGGGAGGAGGAGAGGAAGAGGGGAAGGAGGAGAGGAAGAGGGGAAGGAGGAGAGGAAGCCTGGAGAGGCAGTTGCTAGCCGACAGTCACCATCCTCATAGGGTGGAGCCAGGGTTTGGATCCAGTTCTGCCCCAACGGGAGCAGGATTGCAGTCATGTTTGCAAACACTATGTTCATCCCCGTTATGGTTCTGTGGGGGCGGCCTGCCCACACTCCTTCCACAGACAGCTCCCCTTCCCCCTCACTCCCAGCCCCTCCCAGTTACCTGTGGGTCCCAGTGGGAGGCTGGGAAAGTGGGGAGGCAGACTTCTGGTGCTGCCAGCCCGCCACCCAGTACTGATGCTGGACCTGACAGGGCCTCCTCAGAGCTCATCTTTACTGACTGCTGCCCAGGTCCTGTGCTCCACTCCTGAAATGACTGTTCTGTGTGTCAGGACCTGGAGGAGGCGTCTCACCCCCTTCCTCTTTCCACCTCCTCTCTCCTTCCCCACTTAGACTTTCAATGGGAGGAGATAGCCTGATTTTAAAAACCATTAGAAACATCAGATTTTTCTAGAAATTCATAGGAGGGAAGCAATGGACACTGATGAGACAAGGCTCAGAAAGACCCAGGCTGGGCAGGTGGGGAGGAGCAGGCCAAGTGGAGGGTGAGACCCAACAAGAGGCACAGAAAAAGCCAGGGCTGTCTGGGGTTTGGGGGAAAGCCCTCCACACTGGGCTCTCAGGCAGCCAGTGTTCTGGACCAGCAGGGGAGGTGCAGGCTGCGCTGGGCCAGCTCAGCTGTGGGGCCGAGGGCAGCCGCCTTCTCTCTGGGCCTTTTCACCAGGTGATGTGAAGGTGTGATGCTCACCAGAAACTCTGTGAGGACCCAGGCAGCAGACAGCTAAGGGCCCCTGTTTCACATCAGGACAGCGGGGCTCAGAGAGGTGAAGAAACAGGCACAAGGCCACACAGCCACTGATGGGCAGGTCTGTGGACTTTTCCCATTGCAGCCTGCCCACCCCTGTCAGAGATCGCAGGGCCAGAGCGGAGGTTTCAGTGGCATGGACAGCCTTGTGCCCACTGCCTCCCCCATCCAGGCTGCGCTGTTGCCAGCACAGGGCCTGGCTGCGCACAGCCCCATCACCTGCTGACAGGGTGCGAGTCCCTCTCCTCCCCCTCTCCCCCCAATTAGCCTGACAGTCTCCGGACACCCTTTACATGTTTAATTGAAGCGATGGTTTGGCAGCTCCCTGGCCATCCCTCTGCTCCTGTCCTTCTCTGTCCCTTCTCCTCCCCCCTCCCTCCTCTCTGTGCCTTTAGTGCCTGTCTCTCACCTTTTCCGCATGGTCTGCTTCCTGCCTCTGCTCCATCTGCCTGTATGGTGGTCCCT
>PVJC01000727.1:35722-111684 GCA_004026665.1 Murina feae
TGGCTGCAGGGCAGAGTCACTCAGGGTGGCCTTGGAGCAGAGCCTGAGCACCCTTGGGAAGAGGGACTCCAGGCACCTGCGGGGGGTGGGGGGGGGCGGGAGGGCGGGGAGCACTGGTTAAAAGGGCAGTAGCCTTCCCACAACTTCAAGGGCAGGACTTCACACCTCTTAGTGCCAGCAATGTCTATGCTCCCGACACACTCATCTTATTTCTCCCTCAAACACCATGCCCCCCTGAGAAGCAGGGATGTCATCCCCACTATACAGACACAGACATGGAGGCTCAGGGAAGAAATGGTCTTGCCCGAGGCAGACACTTCGCAGGGGCCCCAACAGGGAAAGCAATGGTGCTCTAAACCAGTCCTTTCCACATCTGTGTGACCACAGGAAGCTCCTTTAAGAAGTATACATAGGTCCTCAGGCCCTTTGCTGGAGATTGTAATGTAGTGGGGGCCCAGGAACCTGTCATTTTAAAACAAACACCAGGTGATTTTTACTTGCGCAGATTTGGAAATCATTGGGTTGATAAACAGTGCCCTGGTCCTCATCTCCCAAGCAGGAGTGGCGGCCGCTCCTGGAGAAACCCTGCCCCAGCTTGCTTTCCTGCTCTCTGTGCAAAGTCAGTTAGTTTCCTTTCCCAGCTCCTCAATGTTGATGTCTCCTGCATCAACATTTTAGAGCCTTGGACCCCAAAAGGGCCTTGCCAAGGCTCCAAGTTAAGTGGCTGTGCCTGCTCGGGTGGGGGAGAAGGATGTCTCCCCTCTGCCTCCCACAAGATAGCCCCACCCTTCAGCTGGTGACCCTGAAATTCACTTCTGTGTTTCTAACTTCCTGGGGCTGAGCTGCTACCCTCGGGGACAGGGAGGGTGAGCGGTTGTGCTGTAGGTTGTTTTGTTGTGTGTTCTTTTGTGCAAGGTCAGCTTCTAGCAATTATGTTTTTTCTAATCTCCTGGGATTGCTCTCATCTATGGGCCTACACCACACGCGACACAATACATCCCAGAACAGACAAATGAACCAGCGAGCACATGAACTGAACACTCTCTCCTGAGCTGGGCTCAGTGTGCAGCGTAGCAGACACCGCCTTACCGATCCCCTCGCAGCCCCCGGAATGGTGGCGCACAGTAATTAGAAACCCAGGGCCCTGGAACAAGGGAAATGACTCTGCGCTTCAATTTAATTTGTTCTCATTTTTTGACAGGGTCAGAGTTCACCTTCCCAGTTTGAATCTGAAAGCAAATTATAGCTGTGTCATTTTTATATTGATGGGTCCAGGCTAGAGATCTTTGGCAAACATTTTCTTCTGGGAATTGGTGTGGCTAATATTTTCTCTCAATCCATTTAGCAAACACTGACTGCAGCCCTATGACATGTCCAAGAACTGGGTGAGTTGCTGGGAGGAAACAGCAAGGAGGAGGTGATAGGACAGGAGGACAGCTGTGTGCCAAGGACACACAGGGTCCTCTGGCTGGAGAGATGGGGGCAGGTGGGGGCAGTTCGATGAAAGGGAGATTAATGAGCCGGACTTGGGAGATACAAGAGCAACCTCAGCAGCTACTTTTCTGAGTGCCCAACTGTGACAGCACATGCCGAGCACTGTGGGCCCAGTGCCCCTTCAGCGCCCACACCCACCTCTGCAGTAAGAGCAGAACTCAATGCTCATCCACTGGCCAACCCTGTGCCCTGGAGCCAGTGATTTAACTCCACTGGTTCTTAATCTCTTGCCCTGTGAAATGAGGGTAACAAGAAATTACCCCATAGGGTGGTTGTGAGTGCAGAGGTGGGTGGGAGGGAAGGGGAAGGAGATGCATAAAGTCGGGTTCCACAGCTGTGGCCACCCAGACAGGTCACCCCTCAAAGGCCACCCACTCCCTGAAACCCAGAAAGGGCTCAAAAACTTTGTTAAGACCTCTGCCATGCAGCGTGGTGTCGGAGGTGGGATTTGAACCCAGGCCCCTCTGACTCAAAGCCTCTCAACCTGCTGCCAAGATGACTGGTAACAACCAGAAGGGCCCGCATCTGAGCGCAGGTCTTCTATTCACTATCGCCCTTTCCGCTATCTACACGAGTGTTTCCTGGTGCTCCAAGCCCACCTCTGGCCCTGATTCCACCATCCTGGCTGCACCGGGGCTGCCCTTGCCCTGGGCCCTGGCTCCTGTCCTCGGTGCTGCCCTTGGTCACACAGCTGTCACTCAGAGTTCTCACTCTCTGCGTCCTTGTCTGTCTCTCCACTGAGTTCCTGAGAGCAGGGATGTGAGAGCAAAATCTGAACGAAAGTTGGGGATATTAGAATATTTCTCAAATACAAAGCTTCCCTTTGACAGTGGCAAGTAGGAAATGTATGTTAATAAACCATGGTGCTGGCAGTTTTAAAATATTAATGATTTCTAGAATTGAAAATGCAAATAGCTGTCTGGAACTCTTCCACTTGGCATTAAAGAGAAAGGCTTCAAAAGGACACCTAGGAAGCTCAGGCTGGGAGAACAGGGCCTTGCGAGGAGACATGGAGACAAATAGACAGTTACCACCTTGTTATTGCCACATTAGCACCATTAATCTGCAAGCCTCCATTCTTCCCGGAAGTCAAGCCAATCACAAGGTGCTTCTTGAAGGCATAGCTTTAAAGTGAGCATGTGCGGCTTGTCCATTGACTTCAGCATGCGCATATGAAGCACCTACTGTGTGCCAGTGAGGAGAGGGTGCAGAGCCTGCTATGTTGGATCTCACTTTACTCTGAGAACCAGAAAGGTGGGAGGGGGGGGGGAATGTAGTAGAAGAGAGAGAAGAAATCCTGGCCAGCCCTGGGTCAGCTCAGTCCGCAGCTGGGCTGTGACCAAGGTTCTGAACTTGTCAGAGTGAGGAGGCTGGTCTGGAGGGAGCTCTCAGGGCAAACAGCAGCTATCCTGTGCAGTCTTGCCTTCCCTTATCTAGAATGTCTCACGTGTCCAGCACCAACACCCGCCTTTATTTAACTCTCCAGATCACTGGAATGTCCTCTTCTTAGCCCCCAGACCAGCCAACTTCATTTGCTTATATCTTTTTTCCTGTTACCTGGTTACAAGACAGTATGTTGCTAGAGAGCAGCACTGTGACTGCATCATCTCCCATCTCAGGTGCCCAGCACTCACAGGCGGAGGCACAGGGCCCGTGGAGTGAGTAAACCATGGACTTCTCCTCTGAGGCCCTGAGTGAGAGATGGGGACTGTGGAGTGCACGTGGTCCTGAGTGGGTGTTGGCCCTTCTCACCTGCTGCACTGGGACCGGGGGAGAGCAGGGGAGCTGGATGGCATCCAGAAGGTGGCTGGCTGCATGTGAAGGCCAGGTAGTGAGGAGAGCTCTGAAGGATGAATGGCTAAGGGCAGGCCTCACCACTGCAGCCACCCAGGTGACCCCACCAGGAGGTCACCTTCGCTGTGGCATCGGCTGCTGAGTGAGCCCAGCATCTTGGTGCTGTCAGGCTACCCTCCCGACAGACAGGCTAGGCCGTCACTGCCCCGTGGGAGATCCTGAGGCACACCGGCTACCTGCCACCTGCCACCTGCCACCTGCTGATGGGTTCACATGTCGGGCAGTCAGGGGCCCTGTTCTGGGAGGGCCCCATCTCTTTATGGTGCTTTTTCAGGTTTCTGTCCTGGGTCACTTTGTGCTCATAGACCAGCTCTCATAGGTGAGCCTCTCCCCGTCCTCCCTGGAGTCAGGAGATACCTCCCTGTCACCCTGTGCCCCCAAGAGTTCTCCTGGGGCTGGACAGGCCCTTTATTGGGGAAACCATGTGTCTGGATCTGGGTCGTTCTCAGCCCTTTCCTGTTTCCTCTGGCTCCTCGCTGGGATCTGGGTGTGAGGTTATGCGCACAGAAAGCTCTGGATAAATGAGACGTAGGGGAGGAAGCCTGGGATTTGGTTCGGTCCTGGCATAGCTACTCACCACCTGTGGGGGCTGAGGGTGGAGTCGGAGTGCTTGCCCTGTGGGAGGCTGCCAGGCAGAGTGAGGTTAGCTCTGTAACATGCCCACGGGGCCCACAGAGCAGATGCTCAGCCACAGAGCTTCACTGCCTCTCCCCCCTGCCTCCCAGAGCCTGGCTCTGTATCTGCCATGCTGGTATTTGTGCCCCTCTATGTCCATGATTGCAAGTATTTTAATCCTCCTCCTTTACCCTTTGAGAAATGCCTTTTCTCCTCCTCATGCGTGGCTTCTGTTCCCATTAGACAGCCGTCCTAGGCTTCGTGAGCTCCTGGAAACATGGCATCTCTATTACCTTTGGACCCCTTGTCCTGTCCCCCAGGAGGGACTGTGTGAGAGATTATCTGTTTGATGTGTGTGTGTTTTCTTGTCCACTCTCCACCCCCCACGACCTTTCCTTGTTATTCATGCCCAGTGTGGTCTGACCAGAGACAACCCAAGCCAGCTCCGGGATCACAGTATTTTAGACCTGGAGGGGCTGAGAGGCCACCCAGCCCTGTTCCATCTTTTACAGACGGTGTAGTGAGAAGCCCCTGACCTAGAGAGCATGCTCACGCTGGACCAGAGCTTCTCAATTGTGGCTGCCTGTTAAAAAAAAATTTTGCATTAGCCTCTCTCCCAGAACTTTGGTGGGTGCTGGGAGGGAGTGGGTTTGAGCGTAGAAAGCTCTAAAAAACTACCAGGTGGTTCTACTCTGAAACTGGGGCTGAGAACCAGAGAGTACAATTTTTCTTGCCAATGTACTACCCTTACATATCTGAGAAACAGTATTAAATTACTATCCACAGGAGACTGTTTCTGAGGGGGGATAGGACAATCACAGGAGAGGGCCCCAAGATGAGTATCACTCTCTGCAGGCAAGGAGCATCTGAATGGTGTTATTAACCAGCACTTACTTTACTTAACAGACACATTTCTATATATAAAAACCTAAGCGACCTTTATGACCAGACAGCCGGATGACTGGACACGCACTGACCACCAGGAGGCAGACACTCAATGCAGGAGTTTCCCCCTAGTGGTCAGTGCACTTCCACAGCCAACCTCCCGCGTCCAGCTAACCTCCCACAGTCCCTCCTCATGGCCAGGCTGGCCCCAATGGGGACTGGGTGAGATGGCTCTGATTGGCCCCAATCAATGGCAAGGCCCAGGGACCCCACCCATGCACGAATTCATGCAACAGGCCTCTAGTATTTATATAAGACTAGGGGTCCGGTGCACAAAATTTGTGCACTGGGGGTGGGGTTTCTCAGCCCAGCCTACCCCCTCTCACATATTGGGAGCCCTCAGGAGGTGTCCTACTGATGGCTTAGGCCCGCTCCCTGCTCCCCTTGGGGAGCAGGCCTAAGCTGCAGTCTGGCCTCCCTTTGTTGGAGGAGACCAGGCAAATCAGGGGAAGCCACCAGCTCCAACACCCCGCTGCTGCAGCCACTGCCAGTCACTGCAGCCACCAAGGTGTTGTCATCAACACGGACTCCAGTCCCTTCACCATGAAAAAATGACAACTTTCTTTAGGCATTTTAAAGATGTGTCTTTCATAGGATATAACATTTCTTTCTTTCTTTTTGTTTATCCTCACCTGAGGATATGTTTCCATTGATTTTTAGAGAATGTGGAAGGGAAGGGAAAAACAGAAAGAAACATCAAAGTGAGAAGAACACTTCCATTGGTTGCCTCCTGCATATGCCCTGACCTGGGCCCTGGCCAGGGAGGACCCTGCAACCTAGGCACATGCCCTTGGTCAGAATTGAACCCAGACCCCGTAAGTTAGCAGGCTGAGGCATTATGCACTGAGCCAAACTGGCTAGGACAGGATATGACATTTCTTAGCCCTCCAGCAGTGGACCTTCATTTTTTTTTTTTTCTCCAGGAGTGTGGTGGAAAAATCCTAGATTGCCTTTAGGGATTCTTATTACCCAAGTTACTAAGAATATTACCAGTGACATACAGGGAGCTTAGCCAATCAGTGGTAAGAAAAGGTGTTGCCTTTAGTTCACTCTCATCACCAGCTCCACCCCTGCCCCTCAAATCCCAGCTCCATCCCTGCCCAGGCCTGTAACATCTGGTCAAGGATGCAGGCCTGGGAAGGGGACCCTAGATCCCTGAAATGACTGGCTCCAACCCTGCCCAGGCTTGCAGCCTCTGTCTGAGGCTACAGGCCATGGCAGAAGACCCCAAGCCCCTCTGATTGCTGGCTTCACAGAGCCCAGGCCTCTGCAATCACCAGCTCTGATCCTGCCATCACTGGCTCTGCCATTGCTAGCTCTGCCCTTGCCCCACTGGCAGCCTCTGGCCAAGGCTACAGGCCTTGGCAGGAGACCCCCAGACCCCTGCCATCGTCAGCTCTATCCCTGCCCTATTGCAGCCTCTGAAAAAGGCTGCAGGCCTGGGCAGGAGACCCCTAGGCCTCTCTGATCATCAGCTCCTGCCCAGGCCCTAAGATCTAGGACTCCACCCTCCCCCCAATGCAGCCTCTGGCCAAGGCTACAGGCTTGGGCAGGGGACCCCCTTAACCCTGCTTTGCCAGCTCCACCAGTGCCCAGACCCCTGCGATCATAGACTCTACCCCTACCCCTCTGATCGCTGGCTCTGCAGAGCCCAGGCTCCTGCAAACTCCTTGTCCCTGCCCAGGCCTGAGGCCTCTGGCCCAGGCCTTATGCTTGGGTAGGGCACCCTCATATCCCTCCAATCACCAGCTCTGCCCCTGCCCCCTCCAATCACTGGCTCTGCCCTTGTCCATGCCTGAGACCTCTGGTGAAGGCCACTGGCCTGGGCAGGGTACCCCCAGCCCCTCTGATTGCCTGTTATGCTCCTTGGGCCCCCAGCCTCCCCCGCCATCTGCCTGGCTAACAGGCTTGACCACTTAAGTGACTTAAGTGGCGAGGCTGAGCTGGACTGGGTGCCGCCATCTTGTGGCCATGGGAGCGGCCATCTTTGTGATGGAGTGACACCTAATTTGCATATTACTCTTTTATTAGATAGGATTTACTAAGTACCAGACAGTTCTAAGTGTTTTACAAATACCAACTTATTTACTCTTCAGAGCATGACTGAGAATATCCATTATGATCCCCATTCTATAGATTAGAAGACTAGGGCACAGAGAGAGGTGAAGTAATTTGCCCAAGGTCACACCCAGTGAGTGGCGGAGTCACTGCTCTGGTGCATCAGTCCTAGCTTGTAACCATTATGCTGTCAGTTCTCCGGGTCTCACTCCACACCTGTGCACCAGACAGCATGTTCAGGCCCAGGGCCTTTCCGGAAGAAAGGAGGCCACCAGAGGTGGGACTGGAGCCTCTGAAACTAGTAACCCCAGAGGCTACCACGAACCTGTGACTTACAAGCCTTTCTTCACTTGGTCTCTGATGAAACCATAGCTCAGCAACTTCCCTCCCTCATAGCTTCAAACCCAGGTCTGCCTGACTCACTTGTAGTGCCCCAGGGATAGTCCAGGGTGGAATGTGGACAGAGTCTGGGTTTATCCTAGAAGGCTTATCTTAGGAGCATATTACAGCACTCTATGAAAACACTCTCGGGAACTAAGTTCTTATAAATTTAATATTTAAAACTTTTTTTTTTTTTCAAGAAAGATTCCATTCCATCCAAGTCACGAATCCACGAAAACAGTAGAGCTATATAATTTTCAACCTCAGGTTGCAAGGGTTTATGTCTTTCTTTAACTGGCTGCAGAAATGCCCATTGTGGAAACAGATGCAAACGGTGAGGCCTCCATGTGTCCCCCACAGCCCAGCAGCTCCCTTTCTCCCACGCAGTCCATGGGCCTTCAGTCAATGTCCACCCAGAGGTGTTGCTGCTCCGGTGGACGGCCTGGCTAATGCAACATTGACAGCTGCCTGTCTGGACACTAAAGCTTCTTTTACCAAGAACTTGGCGAATCCAATTTCGAGTAGCGTGCCCGGAGTGCTAGCCGTGATGTGATCTCCGTTCCATTCTGTTGAGCACCTGCCGTGGCTCCAGCAGTGATGCTGTGGTCTCGAATTTAGTGCACAGGATGGAGAAGCTACCCAAGAACTGATCGCATGTTTCTGATCTAACAGTAGAAACTCCAGTTCAACTGGGACACCTTGGTCAAGTCTCTTTCTCTCTTGGTGCCTTGGCTGTAAAATGGAAGAGAGTCATTAGACAAGCTCTGATGTCTCTGTTCTGTGGCCTCCTGTGCCACATCAGGCAGCACCTAACTTCTCTGATCCTCGTGGTGGTGGAGGCATCCTCACTGGTGCAACCAGGACTTACTACAGGAGAGTTGGGTCAAATGAGGTTGGTGGCTTGCTTATCCATTGACAAGGGTGTATGCTTTTAAATCCAGTCTCAAGGACTGCTGCCTGCCCGACAGCTTCCTTGTGGAGTTCATATATTCTTGACACAGTCCTTTTGTTTTGGCCACACTGATGCAGCTGCTGCTCTGACATGACTGCTTTGGTTTGGGGACATGTTGACACAGCTGAAAAAACAAACCCTTACACCTTCAACTTTTTAAAAAAGCAATACCAAATAATGTACCATGGCTATCCACCTCCC
Organism: Murina feae; assembly: GCA_004026665.1. NCBI lineage: Eukaryota > Metazoa > Chordata > Mammalia > Chiroptera > Vespertilionidae > Murina > Murina feae. The sequence goes on from PVJC01000727.1 coordinate 44,223, forward strand.
CTCAGCCCAGAGGTCCCTCCATCCCTGATCTTCACTTCTGGCAAGGGGCTCAGGGAGGGGAGAGAGGGAGAGAGTAGGCTCAAGTCAGGGCTGGTGATGAGGGAGGCAGGGGCAGTGAGGGATTGGTGGGAATGAAGGCAGTGAAGATCAGACAGGCACTGGTATCAGGGGGTCTGTTTCACCCAGTACTTAGTAATTTTTAAAAGCAATTTTACATTTAGATGTAGACATTTCAAAACTCTTTCATCAAAACAACCATGTTAAAATGCCCTTCTTTGTCTCAAACAAAGGAAATAAATGCCAAAAAGAGGAGAACACGACAGAGCTTCTGCCCTCAAAAAGCTCAGAGTCACCAGAGGGGAAAGGCGGAGAATGAAAGAAAAACAAATTACTATCCTACCACTGTAATAGCAGAAGGGGCTGGGAGGGAACCAGGCAGAGAGCGCCTGGCTCTGCTGGGGGTGGAGAGGGTCCCAAGAGAAGGGATGACTAAGCCCTTTGTTGAACGATCAAGACTAGCAAATGTTAATTGAGGGCTCACCATGTGACAAGTACTGTTAGTGCTTTATGTTAACTTATTCATTCCTCACAAAAGCCCACTAATATAAAAATTATTATTATTCCCATTTTATGGATGAGGAGACTGAGGCACCCAGAGTTCCAGGGACTTTCCCAGACCACATAGACAGTAAGTGGCAGAGCCTGCTCATACCCCTGCACTCTGTAGCCTCTCTGTGAGGGAATAAACAGAAGGATTATAGGCTTTAATATTCATCAGACTGGGGTCCACTCTGTTCTCACAGCTTATATGAGCTTGGACAATCAGCTGAGGCCCCACCTCTTCTTCTTCTTTTTTTTTTTAAATATATATTTTATTGATTCCTTACAGAGAGGAAGGGAGAGGGATAGAGAGTTAGAAACATCGATGAGAGAGAAACATTGATCAGCTGCCTCCTGCACACCCTCCCACTGGGGATGTGCCCGCAACCAAGGCACATGCCCCTGACCGGAATCGAACCTGGGACCCTTCAGTCCGCAGGCCGATGCTCTATCCACTGAGCCAAACCGGTCAGGGCGAGCCCCCACCTCTTTTTTAGCCTTATTCCCGTGCCCCCAACTTCCCCAGTACACATCACTCAATACCTCCAGCTGTGTTTATTGACTCTATAAATATGCCATTGGCATATGTCTCTGCCAGGGGCAAGGTTAGACCTGGGTCCCTGTGGTCATGGAGCTATGATTCTGCTGGGAAGAGACCTGAGGGTGAGGAGCCAGCCCCACAGAACCCAGGCAGGTCCTCCAGATGGAGGGTAGAGGAACTAGAACATGCCAGGTGTGAGGGAAGGTGAGCAGGTGAGAGTGGTGTGAGGGGGCATGGGGATGGGCAGAGGACAGGCAGGCCAGGTCAGGAGCTTGGACTTGCATGGGAAACTACCGCAGGACAGGACACAGGAGTGACCACTTCCGGAGGAGGAATTAAGGAGGAGCAGAGTGGTGTCATATTCAGACCACACAGGATGGGGGGAGCTTCGGCAGTGGCAGCAGTAATATCTCCCTATTGAGCATTAAAGTGCCTCCTAAACTGTGAGGTCCTGGTTACATGGGGGTTTACTTGCTGTAATTACTCCTGTTTGCCCCTTCACTGACCCTTCCTTGCTTGGTCTCTGCCCGCCCGTAGCCCATAGTCTGGTGAGGTGTGTGGTGGTTTGTTTTCTCAGACCCCAGAACAACCCAGCGGCCCTGCGTTCTCTGAAGATTGTGTTGAGAGAGAAAAAATTGCTCTTTAATAGAAATACTTTTCCTTCATTAAATGAAATCTCCAAAGCCCAGTAGCATTTTCGGTGCTTATATAAAGATGCCAGTGGGGATTTGAGATTGAAAGTAGTATTTTCATACAAGTCGATGAGATCTCAATAGGGAAGAAAGCACACTCCAAATCTGAATTCCTCCAGTGTCAGCGGCCAAGCCTGCGCTTAGGGCCCAGTCGCCTCACTCCCAGCCCCACCTGGACTCTTCTCCAGTGCACTAAGGTGCTCCTACATACTGGTTCTCTGTTTGGGGAAGTTGTATTGATAGTATTTTTCTAAGACTACAAACCATTTAAGGGGAATTTCTGTTTGCACTTCAACTCTGATAACTTTGAATACAAACTCAAGACTTTGTAGGAATTTGAGTCAGAAGCGGATGACACATGGTTGTGCCCGTACACCTGTACACACAGACTTATCTCATGTAGCTGGCAATAGACCTAGTTCTTTAGAGGTGTCAGAAGAAAGACAAGGTTCAAAGTCTAGCTAGCAAGGGCTGGGCTGGGCCTCCCACTTACCATCAGGTCTACTATCTACACTGTGGGGAAAACAGCACAGTTCTCGCCCAGCCCAGTGACCTGGATCATAATGTAGGAAAAGGGCTCAGCTCATGGTCACTGCTCAAAACCTCTTCCGATTCAGCACTTCTCACCTGACTGGTGAATTAGAACCCTCTAGAACCATCAATTTTATAGCAATTATTCTAGTTATCAATTGCTAGGTAATAACCTCCTCCACTCCCCACCCTCCTCAAATTTAGTGTTTACAATGACGATTGTTGTGGCTTTTGCAGAGAAACTATAGTCCACCAGCTCCTCCCTGCTCCATACTGTCCGGGCCTTTGCCTGGGCAGACACTGACGGCTCATTCCCAGCTGTGGAGCTGCACAGGGAGAGCCCTCTGGAGCCACAGAGCAAGTTAAGGAACAAATCTCTCATGAGCACCGCCATGCCAGCTCCTGTGAGGGGAGGAAAGGCGGTAAGGTAGGATCTTTAAAACAAAACAGAAAAGCAACCAAAAATTTAAAAGGCACTAACTTTTGAGTTGATGAGACAACCGCCCCTCCCACCCCCTCATTGGTTTTTGTTGTTGTTTTGTTTGTTTGTTTGTTTGTTTTGGCCTCTCGGTGACATCAGGCTTTGGAATCTGTGAATCTGGCCCTCTCTCCCCTTCACCTGGGCTCCCTCACCCAGGAGACAGGGGCTGTCTCCTCTCACAGGGGTTGATGGAGGCTGAGCCTGGCAGCCAGCAGATGCTCAGTAAATAGCATCTATTAAAAGAAGGGTTAGTTCTCTGTCTGCCTCCCAGCATTCCAGGGCCCTGCCCATCAGCCCGCATTACTGAGAAAGCAGGAGAGGGCTCTCTCTTGACTAGCAGGCGGGCTGAACTCTCCCCTTTTACCATGGAAAATCCATTACCGGGAAGGCATTTGTCAAAGCCAACTGCTCAGCTGCTTTAATTTACATATTTATCAAGTTTGATTAGAATGTATTGTCTTCGACTTTCATCCCAGCGTTCACCCCTTCTTGTCCTCTCTTCCTGGGGAAACTGTGGTGTCGTCCTTGCTGCAGAAGGGCATGGCCTAATTCAGTTTGCATTGGCTAGGAAGCCTGAATCTGAACCTGGCGAGGTATTTCTGGAGGCTAGGAGAGAATTCAAAAGGCACAGTGCATGATAGGGAAAGCCTGGCTCTCAGTCCTAGCCTGATTCAACCAGAGAGGAATAGGTACCCTACCACTATTCCATCAGTATCTATTGAGCACCTTCTGTATGTGAGCCACCGGGAATACAAATTAGCAAAAAGCTAGGCAAAGTCATGGCTGTAGTGTCTTTTAGCATCTGGTGACCTCAGTTTCTTCAATTGTAAGAACAGGCAGATGGATCAAGTGATCTGTAAGTTACTGTTTTTGAATGCATTCTGTTTTGGACATACCAGTTTTATGAACTGGCTTGATGCATTGGCTCATTTAATTCTTACAAGATCCCTATGAGGTTGGTATCATTATTCTCTCATCATGCAGATGAGGAAATGAACAATCTCAGAGCTCAAGGTCATGTGTGCCAGGTCTTCAACCCTCCTTCTATCCAACTTAGAATTCAAGTTTATAGACCCAAAGCCAGGCTGGATCTTTCTCCTCTACTAACCTTTAAGCTCCTGGATGGCAGTGTCTGATTCTTCCCCATGTCCCGAGGGATCAGCCTGAAGTGTGGTATATGAAAATACCCGCTGTGTGTGTGTGTGTGTGTGTGTGTGTGTGTGTGTGTGTGTGTGGAAAGGGGGGGGTGAGTGCTCTGCTCCTGTGGCTGTGAAGGTGAGAGTGTTGGCAGCTGGCCCTGGCCCTCTGTATCACAAGCCCATTGCTTCTTGGCTTCCATTCACTTCCTTGGCAAGCACCCACTGGGCACTTCCCCGGCATCAGGGACATTGCCCGAGGCAGCCCATGTGGTGGGAAGAGGCTGTTGGATGTTGAAGCTCTATGCCCTGCTCTCCAGACCTGGCTGAACCCTCTAGTTGTGTGGCCCGAGGCAAGTGACTGTCCTTTCTGGGCCCCCTTCATCTCCACAGGCTTTGCAGTTCAGACAGCCTCTGTGGGCCTCCTGTAAGCAGGAGGCCTCCTTACACTTTCTCAAGCCAAAAGAGCGGTTTGAACATGTGGCGGACATGTGAGGGGGGCCCGATAGGCACCTTGTCCCAGAATTAATGTGTATGCTTTTCAATGGCAACTCCTGTTCTCCGCTCTAGCTGATCCAGGCAGAGCACCCGGTCCTCACCCTAGAGCACTTAGGAGATTTGAGACTGCGGGAGACCTAGTGTAGGGGAGGATGGCAGGGCTGGGAGCGTGAACTGAAAATAAACTTTGCTAACACGACTGTTTTCTCGGGAAGACCAGATGCTGGGCATCCAGCGGAACATCATGGCTTTGGGTCCTGCCCGAGCGAGCGAGGCAGCAAATGATTTATGACTGGACGAGGGGCCAAGATGAGCTCTGGGTTCAGAAGAGGGTGAAGCCACTGTGGTCTGGCACTGCAAAGGCTTTTTGGAGAATTTGGTTCAAAGATATAAAATCTAAGAAATGAAAGTTTGCAAGGGAAGATAATAATAGGCCAATCAGAATAAAGGAGAAGATTCCCTCAGGGGACTGGTTCTCAGCCAGGGGCTATTTTGTCTCCGAGGAGACGTGGGACATTTAGTGAGGTCTGAAGCTGTTTGTAATCATCATAACTGGGTATCAGGGTGCTCCTGGCATTTAGTGGGTAGAGGCTAGAGATATTGCTGTAAATCCTCCCCCACCTTCTACTCCCGCCCCCATACACACAGTTATCCAGCTCCAGATGTCAGTAGTCCTAAGAAACCCTATTTCTGTGGCTTATTCAATAAATGGGGCTGGGACTTAAACGTCTGTCCTTTATTTTGTGAGCTGGGGATTATTATTCTTACACAGGGAACAGAGGCTTGGAATATATAAGTAATTTGCCCAAGACCACACAGCCAACAATCTGGGGCCTGGATGTGAGTCCTGGTGCAGCTGCCAGGAAGCCAGCAGGCTTTCAATTTGATCCCTTCAGGGGACAGAAGAAATACAGGGGCCAGTGTTCTCCTCAGCACCCCTCGCCTAGCTCCCCCTGCTGTGGGACTTACCCTCAGTCAGCTTGGCTGAGCCAGCCCTGGACATCTGCTTTCAGCTCTCATCTCTACTCAAACACACTCACTGGTCTCCACTGGCCCCCAAAGCTCCTGTTGATGCCTTCTAACCCTACATTTTCTCCTAAGATTATATACAAGAAATTCTGCACCTTGAGGATGTTCTCCCTATAATTCAAAGCCCCTGATCCCTCTTTATTGTCTGATCCACCACAGGGATATCCTTAGGTTGCCTTCAACATGACCAATTTTGTAGGGAAAAGTACAGAATTATTATGCTGATGAAATCAGATGCAGGCCAACATGAACACAGGGTGGTCAAGGACAAGTCCTGGGTGAGTGTTAGTTTCCTCGCTGCATTCTCAGAGGAGGTGCATCTGAGCAGAGCCCGGGAGGCTGAGTAGGGTAAGCCAGACAGGCAAGCTTGGCATTCCAGGTGGAGAGAAAAACATGAACCCAAGTGTGGAGGTGTGGGAGAACGTGGCCCGTGATGGAGTTGCCAAGAGTTAGCTGAGGCTGGGCCAGAGACTAGAGATGCTGGGGGAAGGAGGCTGGGCTCACCTAGAGGACAGCAGAGAGCTGCTGAGGGTTGTAAGCAGAGGGAGAGGTATGCTACCATCTGAATTTTAGAAATTCCACTTTGGGATCATGTGGAATATGGACAGACAAGAATGGTGTTGACATAGGGAGACCAGGGACAAGGCTATGCTAGTCCTGAGCGGGCCCTCAGACAGGTTCCAGCTAGCCATACTGTTACTGCCACCAAGATTTCTTTTTCTCCACCTTTGTGTGGTGTGGACCTTTTCTCCAGCTTTGTGTGGTGTGGACCTTTTCTCCAGCTTTGTGTGGTATGGCCCTGGGGTACTGGAGAAGAGACTGCAATTGATCTGGTTTAGAAACCAATATGAGGGAATTTTCTCAGAAAATGAAAAAGGCTTAGAGGTAAAAAATAAAAATTGCACATAATACCTCACTCCCATGGTAAGTTATTATCAGGAGAGTTAGGGAAACCAAACTGATAATGTGAACTTTGGGGAGATTTTTGTCCTTGGAGAGTCCAGCTAGTGCTCTTTGAAGCCTCTTGGCTTCTTATAGCACCTCCACCATCCACAGATCCATGGATAATTTGAAGTTCTTTGTCTTCATCTTCATCTTCATCTTGGCACCGAGAGGTTATGGCTCTGGTCTTCACTGAATTTGGCATCTATAGGCAAGTTAATTAGTTAACTATTACTCTAGAATTCAGCATCTAAACAATAAGCTTTTATCATCTCTCAGATTCTTTGGTGTCAGGAATACGGGAGCAGCTGGCTTGGGTGGTCCCGATCCTGGGTCATCCATGAGGTTGCAGTTGGTAATGAACAGGCCTGCAGTCATCGTGGCTGGAGGCCCCCTTCTAAGCTCACTCCTGGATTTGGACTGGCTTCAGTCTCTCTTGGCTATTGTCTGGATTCTTTAGTTTCTCCCCACATGGGCCTTTCCACAGGCCACCTGAATGTCCTCATGTGATGGCAGCTGGATGCCCCAGAGTGAGGGATTCCCGAGAGAGATGGTGCATGCACAATGGAAGCCCAATCTCCACAGAGGCACCACCACTTCCAGAGCATCCTCTTGGTTAGAGCAAGTCTCTGAGTCCAGCCTACAGCGAGGGGAGGCCGGGGAGAGGAGTGCATCTCCACCTCTGGCAGGGAGGAGATGAGCACAGAATTTGTGGCTGTATTTTTAAAATCCCCCTAAGGACTTTATTTCATCTTTGAGAGATTATATGACACTGTGCTTAAGAAGCAGGAGAGCACAGACGTTAGTTAAGAGCACCGGTTGTGGAGCTGGACTGCCTGGGTGGGACACAGGCTGGGCCAGCCATTAGCTGGGGGAGCTTGGACCAGTCTGAGATGAAGATAATGATAGCTAGTGCCTGGACACTGAAAAGGTGTTCAATAAGTGTTTTATGAATAGGGACATAGTGGATGATGATAGAGGGATATGATGACAAAGAAGTGTGCGTGTGCTGAGATGCTATGTAAGCACATTTGACTCAAACACTTTCTGTTAACTAAGGAGGAACGGCTGTCCTGGTCCCACTCGAGTGTGCCTCTGTACCCTAAACGACACCCGCCGTGTGTGTCCAGGTTTACCATCCCTCACAAGTTGTCTTTGTTCTCATTGTTCAGTTTCTTTGTCACCATGGCTTTGTTCTAGCATGCTTCCTTCACCCTCCCTGCTGCCTCCTCCAAAAATATGTTTATTTGGCTTTGCACAAGCCTGGGGACTCGGTAACCAGAATGGGGGGGTGGGGTCCCATGTCATACCGCCTCAGAGCTGCTACATTACCTTAAATTGATTTTGCAAATGAAAGCTAAAAACTAAGAAAAGGCGAGCCATCCATTTTGTCTAAAGATGATTATAATGCTCTTTTACGGCCTCCTAAATGACAAAGCAGTTTGTAACCTGCCTGCATCAACATTTGCTTATATTAGCACCCGAGATGCTTGATTTTTATTAGCTTCATGTTATCATTTTATGAAGACGCAAGGGCTCGGTAAAATTAGCGTGCAAACAGAATGCCCATTTTGCATTTTCCCGTGGTCAGCAGAAATGCTGAATGCAATTGAGTTGATAGTGGGTCAGGAGAGACATTCATAAAGGTAGCCTTCACCGAGGGCCCCAGTAATGCCATTTATCATTTCTGAGCTACTGAGATAGATGGCATCAGTGTTGGACAGTGTTTTTTTAAAGGGTTCAGTGGCTTTTTTTTTTTATTAAGGGAAAAGCAATATAAATACTAAGAGAGTAGTTAAACTTCCCCCAGGAATAAGGGATGAGAGCAAACACTTTTGTATATGTTATAGATGGAAATGCAGAGGCTGTAGAGTCTTGCATTGTTAGTGGATCCAGAGGAGACACATAAGGTGGTGAAAGGGGCACTGAGCTGGGAGTTGAGGCTTAACTACCTCTGCCGACTGCATGACCTTCCATCTGTGAGCCTCAGGTCTCTCACCTGTAAAATGGAGTCAATACTCTCCACCTCACAGAGACATGATGCAGAGTAAATCAGATAATGTGTGTCTAAATTTCTTTATAAACTGTCATCTCCATGAGTATTTTATTTATTTATTAATTTGACAGCTGGTTTTTGAACACCTACCTGCTCCATGCAAGGTCCTGGGAAAGACATTTAAAATGCACAGTACAAGTTGCACTTTCTCCCTTGTGGAGCTCCTATTGGTCTGGGAAAAGATCACATGTCTGACCATGAACTTCTTTAGAAAAGGTGGGTCTTCTCTTTCTCCCTTTGCTCCTAAAGGTACCTAACTCAGTGCTGAGTACACAGTGAGTTCCCAGAAACATCTTCGGTCTCTATTATCTATCTTGCTGCCTTTCCTATCATTAGGGAATCAACTGACCTCATCCCAACAGACCAAACAAGTCCAAAGCCTTTGGAACCAGGCTTCATAGAGTTACTAATGTTTATTTCAATATCTGACATTGATGTATCAAAAGTGGGATCATGAACTGCATTCAAAATAACCGGTCTCTAGCATTTCAGAAGCTGAAATCCTATTCCTTGTTTCTAACTGCCCTCAATGGAATCCTGTAATCCAACTTCTCTCTATTTTCATTTCTGAATTCACTTCAGGTTGTTATTCTGTTCTGGGGCAATCAGTCCTTCCTTTGCCCATGGCTAAGCACCCTCCTCTTGCCCCTTCTTTCTGGGACTGCCACTCTTGGCTACTGCTTTTGCTTAATTATATCTTTGCACAGTAGCTAAATTTTCTTATACAGTGAGACTTCTGTAGAAGCAGTATGAGCTTGGGCCAAGATTCAGAGCCATATTTTTCTACTTATTTGCATGGCTAGTAATTTTTTTATTGGATGTTGGATTTTGCGAATGATACATGGTTAAATGTCTGGATTCTGTTATCTTCCTTTAAAGAGAGTTGGGATTTATATACCAGTCAGTTGCATTTCTTGTTTTCAGCTGGGTCCTTTTGAGATTTGTTTTTAAACTTTGTTAGTCTAGAGTATTTGTCCTTCTGGGTTCTCGACTGATTGCCTGAACCATCAATGAGGGAATTAAAATGAGTCCCAGTTCTCTGTGCAGCTCACTGCTCCCTGGTCATAGTTTCATTCTCCCTCACCTATTATCTGTCTGACCTTGAACGTTATACAACTTCTCTGAGACTCAGTTTCCACCTCTATGAAAAGGACTATTAATGAGAATGTTTCTGTAAGGATTATAAATAATTTGTATATTGTGCCTGACATAAAGGGAGCTAATTGAAGATCAGTTGCCACTATTACTAATTTAAGTACTACCCTCTTTACTTAATCAGTTACTGAATACTTACTAGGCAGTAAGTATTAGCTTGTTTAATCATTACAACAACCCTATGGAGTAGATATTATTATCCACATTTATAGATTAGCAAATTAAAACTCAGAACAGATATACAACTTGCCTAGTCAGTGGATCTTGGATTTAGTCACTCATATGACCTCTTTACATGACTTTAATATTAATACAATCAGTTGCATCAAGGAATGGGATATAGTCTTTTAATATTGAGTAGCCAGGTACATAATTAAATTAGCCAAAAATGGCTAGGCCTTAATGGCTCTAGCCCAAGCATGTGAAACTCAAAGGCTAACACAGGCCAAATAAATGAGCATGTGGCCCACTGATGGCGAGTTTGACATGCTTGGATGATTTAAGAGAAGAATGTGAAGCATTCAGCCCATTTCCTGCTTTCTCCCTCTCCTAGTCTCAGCTTTTTTTGCCTTCCTTAGCAGCCTTCTTTTATTTTATCTTCCAGACAATCTTCGGGAAGGGGCAGAGCAGAAGGTGGTATTCATCACGGGACGAGTCCACCCCGGGGAAACACCCTCTTCCTTTGTGTGCCAAGGTGAGTAACAGGATATCCCGTGGATATCATGTGCTTGCCTCCTACACCCAATGGGGCACTATGATGGTACCTGGGACAATATGGTAACACACAGAATCATTGTCTTGGATGGGAATTCACTTCACTTCTAAAGAGATTATACATGATCTTCCCTAGGATTTATTTTCAATAAATATTGACCACATGTATGTATGCATGACTGGATGAATGAGTGGATGGATGCATCACTGAACAGAGGGACTGAATGAAGTTTTTTAATATATACTGTGCTGACAATGAGCTGTACAGAGACACCTATGCTCTCTAGCTGTGTTTTAACTTATTTCCAGTGGTTTATTACAATGATACATCTGGCCCCAGGCCATAGTGCACATTGATGGAAGAGCAGGCAGTGAACTGGGGAATTAAGGACTAAAATTTTTCTATTCCCTCATTTACTCAGGTATTCACTGAACACACAACTTTTGAAATACCTATCATGAGCAAGGAAGCATGCTTGGTGTCAGACAACAAGAGATAAATAAAGTACAATGTCTCTTCTCAAATATATCTCTTTATTATTGCACTAGTGGTCCAGTGCACAAAATTCGTGCATGGGGTGGGGAATCTCTTAGCCCAGCCTGCACCCTCTCCAATCAGACATCCCTCTCTCACTCTGGGACCACTGGCTCCTAACTGCTTACCTGCCTGCCTGCCTGATTGCCCCTAACTGCCTTGGCCTGCCTGCCTGCCTTATTGCCCCTAACTATCTTCTCCTGCTGGCCTGATCTCACCCCCAAGTTCTCTCCCTTGCCAGCCTGATCTTGCCCCAATTGTCTCTCCCTGCTTGATCACCCCTAACTTCCCTCCTTTGCCAGACTGATCTCACCCCCAACTACCCTCCCCTGCCTTGACCCCCACTACCATGGCTTTGTCCGGAGGGAAGTCAGACATCCAGAAGATGGCCAGTTGACCTGGTCTAAGTAGCATATTACCCTTTTAGTAGTATAGATAGATTACATAGGATAGGATTGCTTAAATTAGGGGGGAAAGCCTTTTTCATCAGGAGGAGATACCCTTGGCAGACAAACATATATAATCCCTATATCTGGACTGATGCCAGCCATATGCACTATACTGCCAAAGCGGTCATTAAAAATGTGAACCACTTTCTTACATCTTACACCAAATAGCTGTTGTCCTTAAAACCCATCCTCAGCTCCCACCTTACGTTCTGCCTTTGCAGTTCACCCAAATTAGGTTCTGATTGGTCGGTTTCTATGCCAGTCAGCATCAAAAGCCCCGCCTCTGCCCTAACTGATTTGGCTCAGTGGATGGAGCGTCAGCCTGCAGACTCAAGGGTCCCAGGTTCGATTCCAGTCAAGGGCATGTACCTTGGTTGCAGGCACATCCCAGTGCAGAGTGTGCAGGAGGCAGCTGATCTATGTTTCTCTCTCATTGATGTTTCTAACTATCTATCCCTCTCCCTTCCTCTCTGTAAAAAATCAATAAAATATATTTTAAAAAAAAGCTCTACCTCCTAGACAACCATTGGCTCCTCGCATTTCACCCAGATTTGGTTCTGATTGGTCAGTTTCTATGCTGGTCAGCATCTCTGGGCCTATCAACAGGCCTGATCAGAGAGGCAGGGCTGATCAGCAGCCCCAGAGGAGGCCTGAGAGAAAGAGAGGCATGGCTGCTGGCCAGGCCCCAAGAAAAAGAGAGAGCCAGGTGCTGATCAACAGCTGTCACAGAGGCTACAGATTAGACCCTGCTTCTCTCTCCAGGCCTCTCATTGGGCCTGATCCACAGCCCACCCGGCAGTCAGTGCTGAGTCACCATGGCAACCCAGCACTGACTCCAGGATTGACTTCTGGTTGGTCAAGCCTTCAGTCGTTTTGGATGTTATGGACCCTGGGTTTTTATATATTAGAATTTTATTTATTACCAAATATTTCATCTATATAAAATACATTTAATAATCCAGCTATATAAATATATTCAATAATTAACATATAAATAATAATTTAGTGAATGCCCAGCATAAGAAGCAGAAGATTATCAATTTCTTTTAAGTTCTTTGTCCTCCTTCCTGCTCTCCCCCTCACACAAATAACCATCAGCTTGAATTTTGCATTTGTCTTTTTTTTTTTAAGTTTTACTAAGCATGGAAGCATTCCTAAGCAATGTGGTATTAGTCTTGCACGGTTTTGAACTTTATAAAAATGGTACGGTCCTGTGTGTGCCAACACTGGTTTTCACCCACAATCCATGTCGGTGGAAAGAGCTTTACACTGTTTCTATGCCAGTGCAGCTAACCCATGCATCTAATACCCTCTGCCTGCACCTCAACTGATTTGTCTGTGCTCCTACAGGAAGAGTTAGGTTGTTTGCTGTGTTTTCTCTTGTGCACAAGTATGAATTCCTTCCTCGGGGTTTTAATCATGGATGTAACTGTTGAACCACAGACATGCAATATTTGCTTTTCCAGGTATTCCCTGCCTCAGGCAATGCATTGGAGCTCCTGGTGTCCTGCATTCCTGCCAACACTGCTGCACTTTTACCTATCTAGTGGGTGTGCTATATATAAAGTACATGATACTATATATGCCTTGTGTTGTAACATGTAAAATAAAATACACATTTTATTTTAATTATCTAGTTTTATTCATTTGACTTAATTTGTTTCCACTATATGAGTTTTTCAATGTCAGATGAACTAATATGAGAAAATTAAAGTTAAGAGAACTTAAGTAATCTATCTCATTTTAGTCTCAAAGTGATCATGAGGTCAAAGGGATAGGAAAAACCACTAAGGTCACATAACTTGAGGGAGATGGCCTGCTTCCGGTGAAGTACCTGGTGATTTGTCATGAGATAGTCTTGGGGTCAAATATCGGCTCTGCCGCTTCCTCGCAGTGTGACACAGTTTCCTGGAATGTGAAATAGGTTAGGAAACCAATCCCTGTCTGAAGGCCGTGATGGAGCTGGCCTAGAGTGGATGCACACAAACACCCCGTCCTATACGTGGCATCCAGCAGGCACCAAAAGTGCCCCTCCTTCCTCATGGGGAGCTGAGAGGGTGAAGCAGCTAGTCCACTTTGTACACTGTGAGGCATTATGCAGGTAAATATGGGATCTATTTTCCCCATTCGCATTTTTGCAGCACTGTGATTGGACATAACTGCTTGCCATGATGTTTCAGCCAAGGAGACAATTTCAGGGAGAGAAGGTGATCCCACAGAGCCAAGCAGCTCAGATGAGGCACAGCTGGGCTGTCTCACCTCCTCACTCTGGTCACCTTAGCTTACTCCTTGGCATTCTCACTCCTAGCACTGTCCTTGCAATAACCTCTCCTAGGTCCCTCTCGGTTTTGCGGCAGCCATCTGTCAGTGGTACTAAACTTGGCAGCAGATCTGTTCTCCCACCTAATCAGATGTAACTATTCAGTCCTTCTTTGTAAAAAGGCAGCAGCCATACCATCAATACTTTCATCTTGGGGAGCTTAGACTCCCATGCCCACCTCTTCTGTGCGCAGTGGGCAGAGGGCAGGGCCGCCTCCCATTTTATAGGCGAGGCCTCAGACACAGAGTTGGGTAGAGCTTGGGTGCTCTCTTTGTTGGCACTGCTTTTCCAAAAAAGGAACCGGATGGTGCTGAGTTGATAGTCCTGTAGGCTTTCAATCAAAGTTTACTCCTTGGCAGAGCCTTTTAATGCTTCCCCTCTACCTTCTCAAGATAAACTCCAAACTCCTTGCATGACATTCACCCTTCATGATCTGGCTCTTTCCAAGTTCTCTGGCCTCAGCCTTATTATATCCCAGCCCCACACAACTTAATCCCTGAATGGACAGTCCTCTCTCTACTGCTGGGCCTTTGCACCTGTTACTCCTCTGCCTGCTGCTCCTTGCCACCTGGTAAACACTTCCCATAGCCCAAGGTTTATGTTAGATGCCGTCTGTGGGCCCCTGGCACACACCCTGTAGCCCTTTACTTTATGGCTGCTTTAGAAGTTACCTGATAGTCATTTTCATTGCCCTGACTTATATATTAGAGTTATATTGTTCCCTTTTAAACCATGAGCTAGCAAAGGCCAAGGGTTGGGTCTTCAAATGTCATTTTCTATATCTGTAAAATGAGTATTATTTTTCTCAACTCTTGAGGCTGTGGTGAGGGACACATGATGTGTTGGCTCTGGGATGCTAAATCTGAGTTTAGAAAGAGGAGCCTCAAAGTCACATAGCCAGAAGGGGGCCGAAGGGCACAGAAGGGGCCGAAGGGGACAGAAAGAGGGAGAAGGGTGCAGAAGGGAGCCCTAAGGGGGCTTTGAACCTGGGTCTCCCAAGCCTGTGCATGCCCCACTCAACAATGGGAAACACTAGAAGGCCAAGCTCCTGCCAGGAAAACACAACTCTCTGGACATCCCATACAGTGAATGTGCATGTTACAGATGACGGTGTAGAGGCTCAGAGAAGCAAAGTGGCTTGCCCAAGGCCACACACTAACTCTTGGCAGGTGGGGCATAGGCCCCTCTTCCCAACCCTGCCTTCATCTTTCCCATCTCTGACTGTCCCTCAGGATGTACAGTTCCTCTTTCCTAGAGGCAGCTTAAGTCAGGCATCCTTTCCCCCTTGCCAAAGAGAGGCTGACACACAGTTTTCCCCAGGGTTTCTCAGTCCCCACAACAACTCAGCTGGACTTTCTTCCCCAGACCCAGCCCTTCCCTAGGCCCCCTATCCTACCTACCTGGATGTGGGGAGGGCAGGGGGACCCAAGGCCTGGAAGGATGATGTCTGATACCTTTGTTCTATTTACTTCTTCCCCATTAATTGGCTCAGTGACCTTGAGTTGGGAATAGACATGTGGGCTTGGTTGCCCCATCTGGCTGGGACCAAGGTTCTCACCACAAAGCTGCTGACACACCTGCTGCTGGGTGCAGAGTGGAGCCTTGTCCTCGCAGAGCTCCGGAGGCGGTGGCAGGAAGGGAGGCAGAGTTGCTTGGTGGTGGGATGCCTTATTCTCAGCTACCCCTCTGGCACCCCTGACCCTCTCCAGGCCTTTGTGAGGCCACACTCTCCTTGTCCATCAGCCACAAGGTGCTCAGTATCACCCTGGTGTAGAGCATGTGCGGCATGGTCTCAGGAGCTATGTGGCCTGGGATTGGATCCCAGCTCTTCCCTTAATACAGTGTGACCTTGGAGATGTCCCCTAACTTCTCTGTACCTCCATTATTTTACCTTAAAGAAAAATTATCGTAGGAATCCTACCTCCTATTGTTGCTGTGACAGTGTAATGAGTTAATGTTCACACAACACTTAGGACAGTGCCTGGTGCTCAGCAGGCCTCCCTATGTGCTATCAAGAGGGAGGTCATGGCAAGTGCAGGTATGGGTCCACTAATCCTCATCATGAACCAAAGCCCAGTGTGTGACTTCCATTCCCCACTTCCTCGCCACCCTCCTGAGAGAGCTGTTACTGAACCCATCTTTACATGGGGGAAGACCACACTGCACATCAGTTGGTTGGCCAGGACTAGACTTCAGCTCTTCCTCCTAGTGCAGTGACTGCTCTTTTATTAAAGCCCCTCTGTAATCCAGATCCTTCATAATTGAATTAATTAGACCTACATTGTGGGATGACACTGTAGGCAAGGCACGTCCCCCTGGAAGGAAGCATGGGTAGTGGGCACAGCAGGGGCCTGCACTTGGGCTGGCCTGAGTCTGAGTCCTGCCACTTCTACCTCCCAGCTGGGGACCTTCAGCAAGTCCTCAACCCTCCTAGGGCCTCTGTTTCTTCGCCTGCAAAAGAGAGGCGGCTGAGTAGTCCTCACGGAGCTGCTGGGAGAGCAAATGAGACCATGTATGTCAGGCTCAGGGCAGCATCAGGCATGTGGCAGTGCCACCATGACCATTCTTTCTTCCTCTCACTCTTCTCAGTAATCCTACCAGGTCATTGGGCAGCTCTCAGCCCTGCTCTTCAGAAAAGCCAAAGGATTCACTCCATGTCACCTGGTAGATTGGGGACCAGACCCAAGTCTCCTGTCCCACAGCCTGGACCCTGTTGCTATGTGCCAAGGTGCCCACCAGGCCCTATACTGGTGGAGAGCTGACCTTCCCTCTGGGAACTCATGCCTCAGGTTGTTTTGTGGGGGTAAGAGGATGAGGAAAGAGACCCACAGACACTCACATACACACACTCACAGTCTTCCTGCCTCCAGCTTTCCTGCCACCCTGCTTTCTCCCACCTTCCTGATTCAATCTGCTGGAAGGAAAGGACCTGGAAAACTTTTGAAGGGACAGACTGATCTTATGGGGCTGATAGTGTCTCCCAGCAGGAGGGAGATTATTCTCCTCAGTTGGCAGGAGGCTTCTTCTGCTCCCGAAGAGAGGAAAGAAATAGATGGAATCCAAGACTGTCAGTGCAGGTACACTCTGGGGAGTTACTGAGTGAGCTCTTTGTCCTTATTGTAAAGACAAGAGTGGGCCCACCAAGCAAAACTGGGGCCCAGGGGCTATGATTGCTGGTTTGTGGATTTTCCAATTCAGTATCTTGTCCCCAAATCCCATAGTCATTAAACTTCACAGATCAGGACCCCTAGATCTTAACTCCATTCTGTTTTCACTTTCCTCCATGTCTTTCAACCTTTGGTCTAACTAACTTTCTTAAAGCACATTACAGTTTTAAGCTGCTGTGTCAGGCAGCTGGAACATAGGAGCTCTAACCCAGTCACAAAGCAGCCTTTCAGATTAGGATTATTATGCATATGTCAATATGAGTTAACCGGTCAGAGAAAGCTGGTAACTTCTCTAGCTAACAACCAATCATAATTTTAATACAGGTCCCAAGTCCATGCTCTTTCCACTACCTCCATCCATGCAATACATTTCCTCTTCACTCTTTACTTTCCCCAACATTTCTCCTCATATTCCTCTCCACTTCCCACCTTTCCCACCAAAACAATGTGGAAGGTCCCCTCCCAATTTCCTGACCAATGACGATGATGTCCGTTGTACTGTATCTGACCTCAAGCCAGGAGATGGGTCTGAAACCTCTCCTCTCCATCCCCACCCTCACACTGGGAGCCGGAGCTCAGGGTGGCTGCGGCTTTTGGTCTGGCTTTGTTTTCTCTCATCATCTTATTAGCTGCCTAATTGGCAGCCCAATTAATCTGTTCATCTGTGAAGGAGGATGGATTACAATGAGCTACTCTGTTTCCAGAAGCCATTCTCTGAGGCGGCGTGGCCAGACCCTGCGTGCAGGCTGGCTCCTTGATGAAGGGCCGCCCCGGGAGTTGGGGTCAATTAGTGGACAGATTAAGCAATTATGAGCCCCTAACAAGGGTGCCTGGCATCATTACCCTGCCTGTTTACTGGCAAACTGCAGCTTTCTTATGAAGACCAACAAATAAATTAAGGCATCTGGTCTACTGCTGCATCGGCCGAGGAGTAAATGATGTCCAACTGGCTTGTGGCTGCCCATGGATTCTGAGCCTTGGCCTAATGAAAAGCCTGAGCCATCCCTCACTGGTCCCAGCAACTCGGGAATGTGCTCTGGAGCAGAGCATCACTCCAGGAGCTAAGTGCCTGCCACTGGGCATGGCGACTGTTCTCATTCACCCTGCCTCCTCCTCCTGTCCGTCTGTCAAAACTACTCTGTTCCAGGGCCCAGCTCAAAGCTTCTTCTCCTTGGTGCTTCTCTCTGGTGCAGGACAGGAGTTGCTCGTCTGCATTTTGAAAGGGTGGGGTACTCTCTACTACTTTCCAGCATCACAGTCATTTTGTGGGATGCCAGGGTGCCACCTCGCCCATTGTTTTCGGTCTTAGATGAAGAAGCATTGAGAAGAGGAAAGCAAGGGCAAGGGCTCACTGTTGTTTTTCACCTCCTCTCCTGTGGATGCATGCAGGCCATGACCAGAGGACATCAAGGAGGGAGTGGCAGGGTCAGACTTGTACTTTAGGAAGATCCCCGGCTGTAGTGTGGAAGGTAACTGTCAGAGGCATTGGCTGTTATCCAGGCCAAATGTGGTGGTGGCATAGAGCAGAAGAGAGGTAGAACGACAGGATAAGGACAGCGTTCTAGATTCAAAGAAGAGACTTGGGGATGGCCTGGGGGAGGAGGGTCATGGAGAATTTTTCTAAATTTAGTGACCTGGAGGCAAGGTGGTGTTGATGCCAGTGAGAAGCAAAGAGGGAATCTGGAACAGAGGACCCTCAAAGTGGGGAAAGGGACAGTTGGGGAACACTAAAGAAACCTTTCTCCTCATGTGACTTTAGCCAGGTCCCTTCTCCCTGCTTCCTGGTGTGCCCATCCTCAGCCTGAGGATTCAGAAACCTAGGTCCCCTGACCCCATAGTCATCAAAATTCCATGTCACTATTTAGCAAACTTCATCTCTGTCTGTCAAAACCCTGAGGGCTCTCCAAAGCACAGCTCAAATGCTATCTGTTCTTGGAAACAATCCCCGTGCTCTCCATAGGAAATGGTCTCTCCATCATGTCCTTGGGCTTCAATTTTACATCTTGACCTGTCTCTTGGAAACAGAGATCTATTTATAAAATTCCCCAGGCAGCACCTAACCCGCAGTCCTACGTCCACAGTGGTAAACAACATAGACCCCAGTCACCTACTGAGCTTTCGCTATTTTCCATGCTGAGGACAATGTGCTCCGTTCTTAAAAATCCTTTGAGGTTAACCCATACACTTCTCTTTCCCTAGGGATCATTGACTTCCTCATAAGCCAGCACCCGATTGCTCGTGTCCTACGGGAACACCTGGTCTTCAAGATTGCACCAATGCTCAACCCTGATGGAGTCTACCTGGGCAATTACAGGTGAGTGACGGGAGGGGGTGCTCAGAAACTGGTAGGTGTAGGATGGTGGTATGGAAGCAATAAAAAAAAGGGGATGTATTTTTGAGGAAGGATTTTCAGACTTCCCATGAGTTCATTAGAGGAAACTGCACCCTGGCTCTTGAGAATGTGGCTAATGAGCCTTGGCTGTTTCATACTCAGCCACTTGGATTTTCTGAGCAGCTTGCTGGACCAGGAATCAGGTGCCTACTATCAGTTTTGGCACCTACTTCCTATGTAATCTTAGGGAATTCACTTTCCCTCTGATGCTCCGTTTCTCTTGTGTAATGGAGACAATAATTACCTGCCAAGGTATCTGTGATTATCAGAAGAAATGGTGGTGAAAACTACGCTTTGCAGAATATCATATGGTGGTTAAGATTGCTGTTTCATTTCTGTGTTTCTTTTTGGAGGTCATTAATGATGGAATGGCACCCCAGATCATCTGAACAGCATTTCTGTGTTTGGGGCTTACCAGCTAGCCCCACACTCACTCATGCACTCCTGTCTTGAGTTCTCTTTCTCTGTTGCACCATGATTTATAGCCTAAATTCCACTGCTCAGGGGTGGAAGGACATTGGATCCTCTCAGATAGTGTTCTTGCTCTTATTTCACAGTTGAGGCCACTGATTCTCCCAAAGTCATACCCAGTAAATCACTGACTGTCTAACTTCTCTGCCCCTATATATAGCTCTGTTGTTTATGAGTCCAACAACAACTCTCAAGAAAACATTCAAAGGGCTGGGCTTTGCTTGAAAGGCTCTGTATGACCCGGTGTCCATCTGTCTGTCTACTGTGGTACCTCACCTCCCACACCGCACTCTTAGAACAGTTGCTGTGGCCACATAAGTAAAGCCTTGCTCCCTGAATGTGTTCTCTTGGTCTCTGATCCCTTACCCTCTGCCCAGAACCTCATCCCTTCTTCACCTCACTCACCCCTCTTCACAATGCATGCTGTTCCCCTTCTTCTGGGAAACATTCCCTAACCCCCCAAACAGAACTGGTTACAGTCTTCTCTGAGCTCCCATAAGCCTGGTTATTGAGCAAGTTTTATCCCATTGCGTGGACCCCACTGATCCTCCAGCCACCAGAGAGCAGGGACTGAGCCCTAATGTTTTTTTTTGTGTATACCCCAGTACCTGGCAGCAAGGATCAGCACATAGTAGGTGCTCAAAGGCTGTTTGAAGAATATGAGTGAAGAAATACAATGACTCAACTGAGGAAGAAACTGAGGCCCAGAGATGAGATGGGACTTGCCCAAAGTAGTGGCAGAGCTCAAACCAGAACCCAGGTTGTCTGGTGCAGGCCAGCTTCACTTCCAACAGAGCTGGTTTGCTGCTTTCCAAGAGCATGGCAATTCGGTCCGGAGGGGCCTCCTAGTCCCCCTGGGTATGAGTTAGAGAGAGCCCACGGGATGCATGATGCCTTAATTAAAGACAGTTTTGCTTCCTCTCTTAATTGGCTCGAGTGATGGTTCATTAGCACTGTCAAGTTTTACGGCTTGCTGCGGGCCTGAGTGCAGTGTGGTTCTCCTCCCAGGACAGAATTCAGTTAGTGATGATGGTGGTGGAATGACCATTTGATTTATGTTAACATTTCTGTTTAATTACAAGAGGGACTGTGGTCAGAGGGAGGTCAATGTTGTCCACACACATTTGTGTCGTCCTCTGCCCCCCAGGGAGGATGCACTGGAAAGAGGTCTGTGACCTTGGTCAAGATGCCTCCCGTCCCTGGGATGGCCAGTGGGTAGTGATGAGGAACCAGATGCTGTAATACGTCTTCGAGCTCCAGATTTTGTGATTTGGAATTTCAAGATGAAAGAGCTCTGACCCTCAGAAGTGGTTTTGCCCTGAAGTTTAAACCCCCAGCATTCTCCAAGTGAGAATGTGTGACTCTCATTAAGAGAGCAGGAGGAAATCTCTAACCACAGGCATTAATCCTGTTGCTAAAACAGCTCTGAGTAGCATCAAAAGAGCCTATCAGTCACAAAAATTCACTGCCAGATGCGGGGAGTGTGCAAAGTGATAGTAAAAACTCAGAACTGAGAGCCCCAAGGTACCTTGGAGGTCCCCGAAACCAGCTCCTCCTGAGCCCCCGACTGATACAGCAGCAGTCCCCACAATCTAGTGGCACTTCCATGGCATTATGGGGGCTGGGGGGAAGAATTCAGAGTTCAAATAAGTTTGGGAATTGCAGAGCTGAGAAAAGTTAAACGTGTCCTTTTACAATAAGATTTTTCAGTTTTGAAAACCCTAATAAACAAGAATCTGAGGAAGGGAATATGTATTTAGTGTTTTCCAGATGTGAGTGCATCAGGGAACCCTTTTCCTATGGAGCTTGTTCCTCCACCCCCTCCCCTACACACTCCCCCAGTGGTGTTAAGGTTTATAAAACACATAGCAGGAAATGCCATTTCAAGAATTCTGTTTCCTCACCCAGCCCATGCCAAGCTCTCCCACACTGTGAAGTGGGGGCGGGGCGGGGGGTGTCTTTGTTAAAGTTTCTGTGCTTGCAAATAATAAAAATCTTCTCAAATTAGCTTGAGAATAAGAGGAAAGGCAGGAAATAGGGGGAATAGGACAGAGGAAGGGAGGGAAGATGGGAGGGAGGGAGGGAAAGAAAGGAGGAAAAAGAGAAGGAAGGAGGGAGGGAAAGAAAAGAGGGAGGAAGAGAAGGAGGAAAGGAGGGATGGAGGAAGGGAGGGAAGGAGGGAGGAAGCTTATTACTTAACGTATATAGAATCATAGAGACAGAAGGCAGAATGGTGGTTGCCATGGGTAGGGGAGCGGGAGTGGGGAGGTATTGTTTAGTGGGTATAGACATTCCGTTTTATAAGATGAAAAGAGTTTTGAGGAAAGATGATGCTGATGGTAGCACAACAATATGAATATACTTAATACTATTGAACTGTACCATTAACATTATTAATATAGTAAATTTGATGTTATGTATATTTTACAATAAAAAAGAAGTAAGTATGGTATGGCTGCTGATGCAAGGAGAACATCTTCCTAGGTTCTGGGGGAACCAGAAGCCTAGAGGTCTTGCAGGATGAATACCGTAGCTTCAGGTGTTGCAGAGCCAAGAAGGTGCAAGGCAACTCCTGGTGGGAGGCCGTTGGGTTGGAGAGGGCCTGGTCCCTCCGTCACCGGCTGCCGGCTGCCCACGTGCATTGCAGCATTTGCATTGTCTCGCTCTCGCTCTCTCTTACCTCCTCCCCATCACTTCCTTGGCAGAGCAGAAAGCCTGGGCCTCTACCTGTGCCTCCTGCCGTGTTCTCTTCTGAGCATGCAGAATGCACAAGTTGTCTTGCATTTGAGACACAGACTCTCCATCTCCATGTGACAGCATGACTCTGTGGTGGGTTTGCATTTCTTAATTAGGTGCTTGTCATTGTGTATTCCATAGAGCCACGTATAAGTAAACAGCCATAGACCTTTGAATAAATTTATTGGTTTTATTTATGTTTCTGGGCATAAAAAAAATCTATAATTACCAGGTACAGCCTCAGTATAACTGGTATTTAATGACAATTACTTTTTGTTGCCATAGAAATGAGTCCAAAGTAGTTACCCATAATTTCTCATTTCCCAAACCTCACACATGCTGGATTGCAATATTACCATAGTAATTGCCTATTAGTCATCATAAAATACGCAGTTACCCAAAAGATAGCAAGGGACTGTGAAATTTCTCATCTTCAGAAAACCTCCTTGCTTCTTGAGTGTGGAGGCGGGGTGAGGCGCAGGCTTCCGGGGTGGTGCCCTGTAGATGGCTCTGCAGTGGAGAGATGCTGCCATGCTCTGCAGACCTACCCTCATTATGTCACTTGGCTCTGCCACGCCTCATGCTGCAGAGGATGCGCGAGTGCAGTAAATCCAGTTTAACTAAGGTTTGTGGAGGGGCCTGCTGAGTGCCAGGGCCCAGGTGGGGCTCAGGGAAGCTGACAGCAATCAGAGGCAGCCCTTCTCCATGCGAAGCCCTGTGTTTGGACTAGAGGGTGTGTGTGATGCTATGGAGGCCTCGTTTAACGTCTAAGTGCCTACAACTGTACGTTATCTATATCATC
Source organism: Murina feae (assembly GCA_004026665.1). NCBI lineage: Eukaryota > Metazoa > Chordata > Mammalia > Chiroptera > Vespertilionidae > Murina > Murina feae. The sequence goes on from PVJC01000727.1 coordinate 67,470, forward strand.
ACATGTGACCCTCTCAGCAGCCCTGCGATGGAGGTAGTGTTGTAGCCCCGTTTTAAATAGAGAAGGAAACTGAGGCACAGAGGTGCCACCCCCAACTCTGCTGCTCCTGAAAACAGGAGGGCTACCCTCTGACCAGTGATGAGGGTGGGGTTTTGAAAGATGGAGGGTATATAGGAGTTCACCAAACATAGAAGGGAGATAAAGAGAGACTTGTACAGCAAAACAGTGTTAACGATGGCAGAGGGTGAAACACCAGGGAGCTATTTCCAAAAAACAAACAAACACACACACATGCACACACACAAACATATTATAACTGTCTGGCTTTGCCCATTTTAACATCCAAAGAAGGAAATATTTTGAACTGGCTAAAACAGAATAGAACATAAAATTAGCTGTGTGAAATACATGCCAATATCCCATTTGTTCTCTGACAGCATAAAAACTGTGCATTTTATTTTTCATCAAGTAGAAATGGAAAACAAACATCCAATGCAAGGATTCCTCACAGGAAGACCTGCTGGACCCTCTCCCTGAGCCTCCTTCCCAGCTGACCATGTTTCACCCATTTGGTGACTCTGTCACAGCACCAACAGCCTTGGAGGGGGGTGGAAGCTTGGACAAAGTATCCCTAAGAGACAGCAGTACCCCCTCTTTGTCTACCTGCAGCTGGGTCTGGGTGGTTCTCTCCCTCCCAAAGCATCGTGTTGCACTGATGCTTGTGTAAACCACTTGGGAGGGTTTATGTTCAGGCTAAGCCTGCTGGCCCATCCCTTCTGCTTCTCCACCCTGAAGGACCTCTCAACTTCAGTCCATCATTTACACGGTAGCCCTTCGGCTGTTTGAAGACTGGGTACCTCCACTCCAACCACTGCCTGTTCCTGTTCTCCAGGCGGAAGACCCCCAAAGCCTCCCAACTTGCTATGTGGCACCTGAAATCCACTTCTCTCCCTTTCCTTCCTGCTGTCCTCTGAACAGGCTCCAGATGTTGGCTGTTGAGGCATGGTGTCCAGGACCGAACAACGATGATGATGATGATGATGATGATGATGATAATGGCAGTGTTGATGGTGATGATGAAGAGCTAAGCTCTAGAGAATCTCCTGGGCCTGGCACTATTCTAGGCATGTCACATGGATTGTTTCACTTAATTCTTAGAACAACTCCATTACTATTCACATTTTTGCAGAAGAAACTGAGTTTTGAAGAAACTGAGGCATAGGTAGGTAAGGAAACATACTCAAGTTATAGAACCAGCTAGTGGAACAGGAGCAGGAAGGGACCACCAGAAGCCTAATTCTGAGGACTGTGCTTCAGTGTACAGCCCACGTGCACCCTGCTGCCTGACATGGAGTGCTTTTCAACCTGAACCTATCTACTTGTATTTCTAAGATGCAACTCCCCGACTTCTCTGAGAGCCCTATGAAAGCCTGTGGCACAGCGGGGCAGAGATCCTCTCCATCTCTGAGCAAAGAAGAAACCAAGTCACAACAAGGCTAAGTAACTTGCTCAAGGTCACACAGTGAGTGAGCCCCATAGTTCGGATGAAACATGAGCAACAACAAGGGCCAGACCGGGCCTTGCCTCCCTGAGGTGCTCTCCTGCTTTATGTAACCTGAGTGATGTTCCTATGGTGGCTGAAAGGACATTGGGGCTGGCAGTGTAATCAGGTGTCTAACCCACAAGTGCAGGCCGCCAAAACCAATTATTCAAATGAGCTTCCCAGCCAGACTCCACAGAACAGGCCAGATGGCTGGGTGTCTGTGGAGGTAGCTCCCCATCCCTGACCCTGCAAGCAGGCGAATAGCATTTCAGAGTTGGAGTTGATAGCAAGATGATTTTAATAATTGACTCTATGGTGAAGACAGGCCTCTGAGGAGTCAGTAGCCCAGAGTTAGTGGCTGGGGAATGTGGAGGAGCAAAACATGGTGATAGAATCAAGAACGTCATCATTTCACCCAACTGGCCTGGCTCAGTGGTTGAGTGTCAACCTATGAACCAAGAGGTCATGGTTTAATGCCCTATTAGGGCACATGCCAGGTTGTGGGCTCAATCCCCAGTGAGAGCAGGGGGCATGCAGGAGGCAGCTGATCAATGATTCTGTCTCTTCATCGATATTTCTATCTCTCTTTCCTCCCTTCCTCTCTGAAACATATGTGTGTGTGTGTGTGTGTGTGTGTGTGTATGTGTGTGTGTGTATATATATATATATATATCACCATTTCTGGTCCTAGTTCCCAAACCACTGCTTGAAGAGGGTCAATTCTCCCTGTATACCCTCCCATAGCTCCCACTGACCATCAGAAGGATCCTAAACTTGTTATCTTGGCATTCAAAGCATAAGCAGTGTCCTTCTCAGCTTCATCTCCTGCTGTCCACTATCCCCTGCCCTGAACCAGCCTCCACAGGTCTCCTTGCCTCCCTGGGCCCTTTCCAGTGCCCCGCAGTGGCCCACTCAAGCCCACACCTGGGCCCTTGCTGCCACTCTGCCTCTGCTGAAGAAGACTTTTAACCAAACGGTTTCTTCTTCCTCTTCTTTTTATCCCTCCCCCCCACCTCCTTTCATTCCTTCCCTCAAACGTTCACCAGCACATACTCTGTGCCAGACACTGGGGACTAAGGTGGCTTTCCCTTGTGGAGGAGGTACTGTGTGGTATGCATCCTGAGGGATGGGTGGGAGTCACCAGAGGAAGAAGGTGGGACATTCTAAATCAGGAATCATAATGTTGAATACCAGCAGGGATGATAACCCAAGCAGTAATTGAACTTATACTGGCTCCCAGATCTTGTGCTAAATGTTTTATATGTATGATTTCCACTGGAAATGTAGGGGTCAGAGCTCATCATGCTCCCCCAACCACCCCACTTTTGCCAATTTCAAAGGAGACACAGGGATCAGAGAGACAGAGGTCAAAGCATTAGCTTTATTGTTGATAAAAGCAGGATTTGGAAAGCATGGTTTATCTCTCTGGCTAAAATTGGCCTCCTTTTATGTAACCCCAAAATTCAACTCCCCCACCAGCCAGGGGCAGAGCATGAAGGAACTGCCTCCCAGGGGCACCCCTCAGGGCAGGAAGAAGGCCAGAATGCACCTTCCCTACAAATCTAAACAACTGTGCCGAGAAGGCCCTAGCCATTTTTCATGCTGACCAAGCAGATAAGTTCCATCTTCTCCCTTGGAAAGAGTAAGCAAGCAGATAGAGGTGAAGAGCCATTCTTTCTGCTCCTGAGAACTGAGAGTCCCTATTGGGATTGAAAGCAATGGTGGAGGTTGTCCAAATAACCAACCCTATGAGCCTGCTAGTGTGAGGTAGGTTCTGTGCTATTCTCATAGTACAGAAAAGGAAATTGAAGTACAAAGAGAGATCCAATCATTTGCCCAAGGTTCCACGATCATGGGAGATCCAGGTATCAAAACCAGGGAGCGGACTCAGAGCCCACGTGCTTGCCCCTGAGCCTGCTGCTGCACTCTGGGTGAACTGGGAGCCTCAGGAATATCAGTGGTCTGGGGTGGCTGGTACACGTAGTCAGGGCACAGCCCACAGTACAGGTTCACATACAGTGCAAAAGCACCAGCTAACAGGGCAGGAGTAGGCTGCCTTGCAGCCCAGGCCTGATAAGCCTTGAGGCTTGGAGGAATCACATCAGCCTGCAGAAGGGGGAGCACCTTTTCAATGAGCTCATAGGCCTTAATATGAGACTTGCATGGTATACAGATTGGAAACGTGGTGCAAGAAGCTGGGGAATACATGGGGACCAGATTGTGGAGGGCCCGGGAATCATACTGAGATCCAACCATAAGACCAGCAACACTGCGTGCACTTACCTCAAACTCGGCAGCATTCCCAGTGTTTTACATGGATGATTCCATTTAATTCTCACAGCAACCCACTGAGGTTGGCAAAGTCTGCTATTTGCACAGGTGTTGAGGCACCGAGAGGTTAATCCATACAGCAAATACGTGGCCGAGCCAGGATCTTATCCAAGCAGAGTGGCTCCCAGTCCACACTCACAATCTAAGCCACTGCAGTGTCTTCAACAGCTGGGCAGTGGTCTTGCCAGCTCCCAGGTCTTGTGAAGATCTAAAGGATTCCCCTTCCTCCTTTGTGTTTCCTCTGCCCCTTTTCACTTAAGAAATTGAAATAGCCAATTCCCAGCTACAAGGGCTGGTGCACACCTTTAGAACATGTGCCCCTTCAGGCCTGTCAAATGGTTCTTTTGGTTCCTATCAGAGTTCTTAGGGGGGAAAAATCATTGGTTCTGGAATGAACTTCCAACTCTACTCTATGTAGCAGTATGTCCTTGGCCTCAGTGTCCCCATCTTTGGAATGTGGAGATTGGACTTTATAAATCTTGAGTGTTTTCTGGTTGGTGACTGGCCCTCCCACTTGTAACAAGCACTATGGAGATTCCCCAAGTCTGGTATTGGGAGCCATCAAGCAGGGGATAGGAAGGACGAAGGGTGACTCCCAGAGCCCATGCTTTCCAGAAGGGAGAAGGCACCTGACACAGCTGCTCCTTGTCCACTAAGGATAAGTTCAGGGAGAAAAGGCCCAGACAGTTTAAGTTTGGAGCAGATCCCTTCTCCAGGTAGGCTCTGAGCACCCCCTTCCCCTGATCCTGACACCTTCTAGGAAGGCCACCAGTACAGGGTAAAGACTCGGTGGATCCTTGGAGGTGGGAGACCAAGCACTAAGAATGATTCTGTTATGGACCTTGGGCACATCCAAGTCCACCCCCCCACCCCACCCCCACCCCCACCCCCACACACAGACATGTAATTTGTGCCCTGCACAAAGGCTCTTGGTCCAGGGGGCCAGTGGGGCTGCAACTCTGCCCCCAACTCCAAGTCTAACTGGAGCAAGTAGCAGCATTTTGGACTCCGCCTACCCAGAAGCAGTACCTGTTAAAAACTGTCAGCCCAGAGGGGGCTCCTTTTGTCAATTTGTATAAAGGTTCCCTTTATGCTAGTCCCCCTTCTGAGACATAGTTTCCACATTTAAAAAATAAAGGTGTTGCATTCACCCCTCATGCTACATGAACCCCTCCATCAGGCACTGACCTGACTCCCAGGACTGCTGACCAAGAACACAGCTTAAGAGCCAGGCAGACTGAGTTCAAGTCCTGCCTCTGCCACTTGTCCTTGCTGGCCTGGGACAAATTGCTTGCCCTTCCTGAGCCTCTATGTGCACAGTTGAGCCAGAAGTTGGCGGTGGACCTGACACTGTGCTCCCACTGCAGACACAATGGCAAACAAGATAGCTTCCACCTCGGTTCTCCAAGGGCTCTCAGGACTTTGAACAAAACAGATGAATTTGTCCAAGGTCACAAAACTATTTACTCACTGGTAGGTCTGTGCCACAAGCCCAAGTCCTTCTGACTTGAAACCTATGTTCTCATTCATTGTCCTTCCCGATCCACAGCCCTGGTTCTAGATCTCTCCTTGTGATCATCTAAGAAGCGACATGAGTGAAATGCTTTAAATATCCTGGGGGAGGTGATGAGGAGTGGTTGTGTTACAATTATTCTTAGTGTTCGGGATGATGGACACTGCCTACTGTCCTCCATCTCCACCACAGCATGGCCCACCCCACCTGCAAGGCATTTTGCAGGAGCTGTTGATGACAGATTGTCTGGCATCTGACACTGGCCAATCAATGGAGCTGGAAGGTGCCTGGGGACAAGGGCAATTGAATCACAACCTTTTAGTGCTATTAAGTAAAGCAATATTTATTTTGCTTTTGGTGCAAATATGCTTAATCCAATCCAGCTCATTGGCAATGCTGAAAAACTGCTGCGTTTGAGAGACAATTGCACGTGAACCCCATGCATCTCTGCTTGTCAATGCACCATTCTGGGAGTAGGGAGCCCCACGGTGCTCAGAACAAGATTGATCTGGAGCCACCATGCTATTTTTTTCTCCATCGTTTACAGGAGATGAAAAGGAAATTATAAAGAGGGGAATTAAAATCACTGCTCTCATTCTAGCTGCCATTATTGCAATGGGGATGAGGCATGATGCCCTTCACGAGATGGAGCTATTTATTTGCCATTTGAATAATGTTCTCAGGAGCCATTGCATCTCTGCCATTGAGCAGAGGAGAGACCAGTACAGCTCAAGAAGAGCAAAGGAGTAGCTTAGTATCTATTTCATAGATCACACAGCCTTTCCAACAGCTGGGGAGATCTCAAGGAGTCACGGTAGACCATCCTGGCATCAAAAAGACCTGGATTCAAATGCCAGCTCTATCTCCTAGCAGTTGTCAAGTGACCTTCCCAAGGTTAAATCTCTCTTGCATTTTATTAACTTTATTTTGTTGTTGTTAATCCTCACCCAAGGATATTTTTTTCATTGCTTGTAGATAGAGTGGAAAGGAGGGAGGGAGAGGAAGAGAAAGAGAAACATTAATTGAGAGACACACTGATTGGTTACCTCCTACACATGTCCCAACTGTTGTTGGGCAACAAAGCTGGAACCCAGGTGTGTGCCCTGGACAAGGAATCAAACCTGAAACCTTTAGAGCAGTGGTTCTCAACCTTCCTAAGGCCATGACCCTTTAATACAGTTCCTCATGTTGTGGTGACCCCCAACCATAAAATTATTTTCGTTGCTAATTCATAACTATAATTTTGCTACTGTTATGAGTCATAATGTAAATATCTGATATGCAGGATATATTTAGGCGACCTCTGTGAAAGGGTCGTTCGACCCTCAAAGGAGTCATGACCCACAGGTTGAGAACCACTGCTTTAATGTGTGGCTAATGCTCTAACCACTGAGAATACCAGCCAGGGCTCACTGTTTTATAAAACAGAATAAATAATACCTGCCTCACTTGATTATTGCAAAAGAGTCTAGCATATAACAGATACTTAAATATTTTTCAAAATATATTATCAATTTTCTAAATCTTATTTGCAGATTTTCAGGACATTTATTTATGAATCTATGCATCTATTCATTCACTCATTTATTCAACAGATATGTTGAAACTTCTCTGCACCTGGGTCTAGAGGAGTGGAGGTGGGCAAGATGACTCAGACATAGTCTCTGCCCTCATTGGGCTCACAGTTTGAAAGGAAAAAGAAAAGATACTCAAGAGTATCCCTGGCTCAATAGCAAGAAATATATTGTGAGGTCACATGTAAATTTGATTTCCATAAATTCACATTTTCTAAAATGGTCCTAATGCCAAATATTCTGACTCATTGGTGCCATCAATAGTTCCATTCATGTCAGAATGTGGGTCTTGATTTTGAGCTCATGTAGATATTTCATCCTTAAAAATAACAGAAGAGAAGAGCAATAAGGAGGCAGAGGCCCAGTATTTCCCACTCAGTGACTAAACTGGCATCACAAAAGAGCCTATTGTGCTTACAGCCCAGTTAGGGACACAAGCACCATTCTCACTTCCCTGACTGAACGCGCCACCCCTCTGCCTGGAATACTCCCTCTCTCATGCCCCAAGGTTGGGCACACTCCCATCACCTCTTCAAAGCTCAGGGCGACTCAGGAACTCCCAGGGGCAAGGATTAGGTCCCATGCACATATCAAATGTTGAAAAATGAATACAACTAATGTTAAGATACTGGTAACACTCCACTATTTGATGTTTCTTTTAAAAACCTGTATCCATCCTTTTTCTAGAGTATTTTGTTTTCTTTGTATTTTCACTTCATTGGAAAGGTATGCTTCCTGTATGTTTCTACCTCTTGGGTAAAGACAGTCATTGATGTTTTAGAATCACAGGAGAGAGCGGGAAGAGACCTGTGAGTGAAGTACACATGGAGCTCAGGAAGGGAGGAGACTCTCCTGAGATGATATAGACTTTCCAGGTAGAGCCTGTGCCTCTGGCCCCTAAGCCAGAGCTTCTGCATCATTACTAAGATGTTTTGTTCAGTAAATACCCACCTACTGATAGATGGGTTGCCATTAGAAGCATTCTTTAAAAATCAATTCAGAAAGCACCCAGCACTGATACTACCCATTAAAGAGTTTCACAAATGCTCACACTTCTGAAGGACTCTGGGATCCTCTGAAAATTCACATTGCCTTTGAATTGGCAGCCAGGCTATTTTCAGCAGATGGTTGGATCAAGGGGCTAGTCTTTTAGGATCTCTCACCTGAACACCTCTTCCTTCAGTTTTGAATGTCACGTTTTTTTAACCAAAGTGGCTTCCTGGAAGCAACATAGCCACATGGACAGACCATGGGGCACAGGGCCAGAATACCTGGATTCCGGCCTGGGCTGTGGAGGAGTGGTGAAGTGACCTTGGAAGAATGGTTCACCATCTCTGGCTCCTAACACTCCCACTTGTTAACAGAGTCCACCTGTGTGTTTGGTGACTGTGGGGATATCTCATGTGATATAGGCAAATGCTTGGGAAAGAATGAAATGGTCACTCAACATCGCCTTCAGTGTCTGCCATAATTCTGGTTCTTCATCAAGCATGGGAATACAGCATGAACATGACATAGTCCTTGCCCTAAAGGAATTAGTCCCATGGGAAGACAGACTCCACCATGACTGCATCTTGTGCTGTATACATTCTGAGGGGGTTAGCAATGGATACTATAGGAGCAGAGGGAAGCACCTGTCACATTACAGAGAGTAAGTCAAGAAGCTTTCTTGCAGGAAATGATAGTTAGGCGATGACAATTTCAACAAGCCTGCAATCCCCACCACTGGCCACCATTTAGTCAATATTCTCTCTGCTGAGGATCCTGCCAGGCTATTTACATTCATTCGTGTAAACAATCCAGAAGGTCAAGGTTGTTATTATATGTATGATAAAACAGAAACCCAGAGAAGTTTTTAAAAAAGAAAATTAAAAAAGGTCACATAGTTGGTAAAGAGTACCGCCCAAATGTAAACCTCACTGTGACTCCCAGAGTCCCTGGTCTTCACAGTGTAACCTCCTTGTTCTGGGTGACTCCACTTGCACGAGGCAAAAATGGAGGGAGAAAGGCCCTGGAAGGCAAACTTCAGCTAACAGGAAGGAAGACTTTCTTAACAGAGCCGTCTAAGAATGAGATAAGCTGACTGTGGGAGGTGGGAGCTCTGGGTCCTAGAAATGTCATGGAACAGACTGGTGACCTAGCCAAGATATTGCTGCAGACATTCCTACTTGGAGGCAGAGGAGCGGTAGGTAAGCTAACTGTCTCTAAGGATATAGTTGTTAAGGATTAAGTCCTGCTATCAATGACAGCGTTCCTTTCCAAATTTTTAGGTGCTCTGAAGGGCCTGGGAAAGCTCTGTGGGCACAGCATTCAGACCGAGGTCCCACCTGTCTGGTGACGAGCCACTGGGAAGAGGACAATACAGAGGCCTGATGGAGTGGTTAATAAATTGGCCTTCAGAGCCATATGGTTAGGGATTCTTTCCATTACAAGACTAAGAACTGACTCCACCCACTAAAGCAAAAAGGGAATTTGTTGGAAGGAGTTTAGAATAAAGCCAAAGCTGAAGAGCCAGGCTTCAGAAACAATGAACAAAGTGGGCCTGGAGGATGAAAACTGGCTGTTGGCAGGAATGCTCTACCTCTGTTCTGTGGTAGCACTGCCATAGGACCCCCCATCTTTGTATCACCTGGGCCAAGTTTAAGTCCTGGCGGGTACAGCTGATCTGGGTTCCCGGCTGCCACACTGATTGCCAGGTCACAACAAGGCAGCATTGGCTCGTATGTCTCTGTGGTGGGAGAAGACTCATCATCTTGGAACCATGGAAAGAGAACCCCCTCCCCTCCTTGCCCGCAACCACCACCACCACCACAAACACACTCCATCTAATCACAAGTTCCATGCCAGGTATTCTCCAAAGAAAATGGACAAATGCCTCCTTTGTTGGGAGGGCACAGAGCACAGAAATGAACTCAGCTCCCAGACTGAGGAAAAGATGGGATGTCATCCAGTCCACTGTCCACTCAAGCCCACAATGGACTGTAAGGTTATTAGTCATACAGGATGTAGCATAAAACTATACAGCAATATAACATTTTGAGCTGCTAGTATGTGCCAGAATCTGTGCTAAATTAAGTTGGCTACATGTGTTATGTCATTTAATCCTCATAACATTGTCCTGAATGATAAATGGACATGAGCCTGTGAGTATATCTTCTTTCTCCTGTTAGACTATGCACCCTGAGGGAGGGACTATCCAACTACTTGTGCAACAATCATGACATCACTTTTTCTTAAGCAAGTTGTTTATAACCTCTCTGTGCTTCAGTTTCCACATCTGCAAAATGGATATAATAGTAGAACCTGCCCCATAAAATCAACTTAGAAAAAGTATTTTGTACTAGTAAAGTACTTAACTCTTGGGGCAAAGTAATTTCAGTAGATGCTCCGTTGTGTTCCCCTTGATGGTGATGGTGATGGTGATGGTGATGGTGATGGTGATGTTGTAACCTGTATGCAGGGCTACCTCGGTTCTCACTGCGATCAATGAGTAGACAACACCAGCGTTTGGATGCTCTAAACACAGTGATACAAAGACAAAATAACAAAACTCACTGTCAGGCTTTCAAGGCGCTGCACCCTCATCTCCCTCCACAGCTTCACCATCACCAGCCACTCACTATGTACTCTACGAGTCAGTCAAACCAAACTGTCCGCCATTCCCCCAACATCCTAGAAGGCTTCACAGTTCCTTTCCTTACTTACGCTGTTCCTTCCATCCCCAATACCAGGAAAAATTCATGGCCAAACTCAAATGGCTTTTCCTCAATGAAGCCTTTCCCCATGGGTCCCCACAAAACATTGGTTATCTACCACAGGGTCCCCACCATGCTGATTTTAAGTAATAGGAGGAAGTCATTATTATTTACTCACCATCTCCACCCCAACCATCTCGAAGGAGAGGTGGGTCCCAGTGGAGTTCTTTATTTTTCTGAATAGGATGATAGGTGGGGATGCAAATTGTAGTCATCTGAGAGGGGATAAAATTGTATTGCGTAGGGAAATAGAGGAGCTTGGAAAATAAGATGGGGGGTGTAAAATAGTGTGACAGAAAGGCAGATAAGAAAAAGGGGGCCAATTTGGGCAGAGAAAGAAATAATGGCCATTATTTATTTGACTGTGGTTAAAAACCTTCAAAAAACAGAATTCTATACCACGGGTAATGGAGAGCCATAGGCGAATCTTGATCAGGAAAGTAAGATGGATGAGGGTGGAAGACATTTTCAGGACAGGAAGAGGCTGCATTGGAGAGGAGAATGGTGATTTGACTTGGGAGCAAGCACAGGGTGTCTGGAGGTTGTACCTGAGCTAGTGCTGGCCTGGCTAGTGCCTGCAGTGTGCACAGGCTCAGCAGATGGAAGCCTAGGGACAGAGGCCTGGAGGAGGTACCTTTCCCAAGTACGGGCAGAGCTTTGAGCAGATTTGGAGTAAGAAAAGGAGGAAGAGAGAGAGAGACAGAGAACCAGAAGTCACAATCACACTTGACCTAGTGGAGGTCTTTAATGCCCAAGAGCAAATGACATTCAGTCAAATATTTTAAATAGATGAGGATGAATCAATCACTCAGCTATCTGGAGACAGAGAATTCCAGGAAGAAGGACAGCCTGTATATCCCCCCTGAGTCAGAAGGAACCTGAGGTGTTAGAGGAGCAGAGAGGAGGCAGTGTCTGGCATAGAGGCAGCAAGAGGGGCTGGTAGGAACTGAGGTCAGAGAAGTCAGCAGGATAGACCACAAGGAGAAGGGACACAATCTGACTTATGTCTTAAGAGGATCACACTGGCTGTTGTGTGGAAAATGGGATGTGGGGTGTGGGGAGGGCTATAGTGTTAAAGGTGAAATGGGAGCATGCAGGTGTGGAAACAAGGAAACCAGATAACAGATTATAGCATGACTAGGGGCCAAGTGCACGAATTCATGCACCTTGAAAGGAACTGTGGGCCATGAGGCTGCGGTAGGCACAGGGGGGTTTTGGCTCATCCTCTGCACCCCAGCCCGGCCCTTTCCACTCCCCTGCCCCATCCCCTGTCTGCCAGTAGCAGCTGTGAACAATAGGAGGACTGTGGCATGGAAGAGCAAAGCATTTTCAGTAACCACCAGAGGCTTGCCCTGATGACAGCAACTGGCACCCACTTAGTCTGGTGCCTCTGCTCACCTGTTCTACCATTCCACCGTGGCCAAACCTGCCAAGTCCGCACATGCCCCTTGGTGGTCAGCGCACATCATAGCAACCTGTTGTTACAATGTTTGGTCTATTTGCATATTAGCCTTTTATTATATAGGATACTCTGGACCTTGGTCCAAACTCACGGTGATATCAGTGGAGGTGATGCAAAGGTGTTGGGTTCTGAATATATTTTGAAAGTAGAGACAATGAACTAACTAACTGGGTATGAGAAAGGAATAGGACCCTGGTGGCTTTGGCCTGAGCATGTTTTTTGCTGCCCTGTCTAAGAGTTGTGCATGTATCTGCGGCCTCAGGGCATGGGCCCAGAAGTAAGGCCTCCACAGAAATATTTTGAACCTCTCTGTGACTCAGTTTCTTCTTATATAAAGTATTACTTATCCTTGTAGTGACCCCACAGGGTCGTTGAAAGCACTGAATGAATTAATACATGTGAAATGCTTTAAAATGTCTCTGGTAAAAGAATACATGCCAGGGGAGTGACAGGACTGTTGCTACTCTTAACTGTGTTTTGATAAGTGAGCAGCTTGACTTGTTTTGTTTGTACTGACTCTGACTTTGGTGATTGCCTAGGTGCTCTCTGATGGGGTTTGACCTGAACCGTCACTGGCTGGATCCCTCTCCATGGGCCCACCCTACCCTATATGGGGTAAAACAGCTCATCATCCAGATGTACAACGACCCAGTGAGTAACCGAACTCTTCGGCAGCTGTTGATCTTACTGCTTGACTCAGGGAAGAGTGGTGTTGTACTGGGGAAGTTCACTAGGAATTGAAAATTGGGAATACAGGGTCAAAATGAGGGAGGAACCAGGTCTGCTCGTGTCTCCTCTGCATTGGACAGATCCAAGTGCTCACAAACACTGAGCTCAGGTGTGGGGGTCTCCTGGGATGAAGGAAATACACTGGAGCAGATCCACCTTTTCCAGGGCTCTTTGGTTACAAGCCAAAGAAATACAACTTGAACTAGCTTAATGGATTATTCACTAGAAGAGTACTGGAATATCTCATATAATTGAAGGCTGTAGGCTGGCCTCCTACACATGTAGGGAGCATGTGCCAAACGTCACACCCAGTGGCTCCCAGTACTGTAGAGGGGCCCACTTTCATTTTCTAGTCTCAGTTCCAAAAAGACTATGAAGGGCCTAGCTTGGAAGACACATTCACCTCTGGGCAAGTTAAACCTGACTCAAGAGGCAAGGTTCTGTAAGGACAGGATGACCTTGCCGGAAGCACCTGGTTGGGCTTGGGGTTGTGGGGGTAGTGGTGAACCTGTTCCCACCTCAAATAAGGAAGCCAGAAAAGAGATTATAGCATTGTACTCTGGACCTTGTTCCAGAGGGCCTGCTCTTCCAGAGAGAAGGGGGCAATGGGTGTCCATACTGAGTTTGCTCATTGGGCCAAGATTTTGTAAGAAATAGAATACATTAAGGTTTCATAACTTAGAGAAAGGAAGCAGACCATGATCATTCTGCCTCTGAGGGGCTGTGGGAGAGAACAGGACAGACATCCTTTAGGCAGAAGTAAGGCCTAAAGAAAAATACAACTTAGTAATTACAGATGCCTGATGATAAAATGGGTATGTGCACTGTGAACTTTGCCTTACTAAAAGTGTTCAAATTGAAGCTAAGTGACACTGTCAAAAATAGCACATAGAGGCCACTCAAATGTTTGGAAGACGCTGTAGTGAGATTACATATGATGACTGTGATTTCATGAGCCCCTGGCTGCACCAGGTGACAAATAGTGATTGCTAAGACAGAAAGGGTCCCAGAGTTGGGGTATTTCAGAGATGCATCAGTGTAACTCTTTGAAGATGTCCATAAAAATATCCTAAGTTAAAATGCAGCATTATATTGAGCAGCCCTCACAAATACTGGGCTCAGTTGTGGAGGTCTCATGAGATGAAGGAGCCAAAATTGTGTACTTAAAACAAATGCACATATTCTAGCAATGGCTAATGAAAAGGTAAATCCTAAGGTGCAGTGTAATTCACTTGATTGTTATCTTGATCCTCCTATGAACTTGGTTTTTCTCTCTTTTTTAGCCAGTGCCTGGTAGCCATTGCTTCCCTATACTTGCTTCCTTCTCCAGCTCCCCCTTTCTTGTCTACAAAAGGTGTTAACTGTGCTCAGAGATACTGTTCTTCCTCTGGACTCTAGATGCCATCCTGACCAGCTTTCCTGGCAGACAGAAGCTGCTTCTAAGTTTCCCAGGAGGTGCTTATTGTCCCCTGGGTTCCCCACTGCCCACCCCCACCCCACCTTTGAGATAACTACAGTTTCCCTGATAGAATCACAGTGCTTTCTTCCCCTGCCACCTCTTCTTAAAGAGCACAGCTCCAACACTTTTTCTGACCTGGCTGATAGTAGATATTCAATAACTATATGCTGAACATGGCAAATCCTATTATGCCTAATGCACTATGGTTTATAGATACAAAACAGTTATACACAGGGAGTACAAAGAGGCATGAGAAGTGACAGGGTGGGGGCCACTGAACAAAGGGGTGTATTAGTAGAGGGGAGAACCAGGGAGCCAAGGCATGGGGGGAAAATCAAAGAAATGGGGTTAGGTTTCAGCCTGCCGTTGCCATTATGAATCAAAATTCATTGATCTTCTCACAATCCACCAGGCACTCACCCCTGTCACAGAACACAGAGCTGCAGAGCTGTCAGGACACTCTTGGTGCCACAAATAAGTTGATTGTCAGCTGGTTGGTCTTAATAAACGCACTTGGATGCTGAGCTCGTGGTGTAGGCTGTACTCTTCCTGAAAGTTGGCTCCTTTATGCCCCAAGTGAGGACCTGGCCTAGAACAGGAACCCGTCTCCCTTGGTCTCTTCCTGTCTCCCCCTGTCTTTTACCCCATTCTTTTTACAAATACTTACCAAGTAATTTCTATACACCAGTCATTTAGATTCTAATAGTGAATAAAACCCTTGGAACCTAGAGGGGAAATAGATATTAAACAAGTAAATACCCATAACTAGAGATTTACAAATTGTGTCTTATTACCCAAAAAAAACACCAACTATGACCTACAAGTAGGATGGTTATACATTTCAGCTTGCTTGGGGACAGTTGTGGCTTATGCGTATTGTCCTAGAGTATTTGTTAATATCATCCCCTTTCCTCTTATAAGTCTCCCAGTTTGAATGATAAATTACGGTCTCTCTACTTAAAAGCTATGTGAAAGCACCTAGTGCAGTACCTGATATGTAGCAGATCCTCCACAAACATTATTTGGATCTGATTCAAATTAACATTTGACTAAAGAGTCATTGTGTCCAGTTGCAAACAGTGCAGTGCCCCAAGCATCTGCCTATTACTTTACATGCATTTCTCTCCTGACCTGACCTGACCTTGATTATGATAGTCATCATAATCGCTCTGCCCAGAGCTATCTGAGCTGCCAGGACAGCTTCTGGCCTTTACACTCACAGCCTCACTCTGTCCATGTAAGAGAAAAACATCCATCAGTTGCCTCCTGCACGCTCCCTACTGGGAATTGAACCCAAAACCTGTGCATGTGCCCTGACCTGGAACTGAACCAGCGACATTTGGTGCACTAGATGATGCTCCAACCAACTGAGCCACACTGTCCTGGGTGAAGGAAATTTTCTCAAGGAATTTGGACCTGGCCTTTACAAGTGGGTAATACTCCATTAGATGGCTATGGTTTGGAAATGAGGGAGGTTACAGGGAAAGGGAGTGGGCATTCCAGGGAAAGTTAAGCAATGGCATGGAGGTGAGAGATCTGGCTGCTGAGGTGAGTTTGCAGGGCTTATGACAAGGAGCCTTAGGAGGGCAGCACAGGATGGGATGGAGGGATGGAGAGGCAGACGTGCAGACGTCATGGATGACTTTGAACATTGAGCCAAGGAATACATGTCTTCTTCCATGGCCCAGTGGTCCTTTCTCATTAAAATCAAAGCCCTAGGCCCTCTTTTAAATTGAGTTTTAATTGAATTAAATGTCATGGCAATGAAACAAAATGCCACTTGTCAGGAAAATTCCAGCACACACCCTTTCTCAATCTTAGAATCAATATAAGTCCATGGAGGGGAGTTTAACATGGTGGAGCAAGGGAGAGATCAATGAATAGTATCGCCATCCATTCACTATCCCAAACTACATATTCTAGAGTCATTCTAAAATTTAAATCCAACTGAGTCTCCCTCTCATGCTTAACACCTTTCACTGTCTCCCCATTACTTGTGGGGTGGAGGCCAAGGTTCCTGACATGCCAGTTAAGCACACAACCTATTCACACCCAGGACATAGCACAGAGCATGGCTCCATGGAGAATAATATGCAGAACGCCAAATGCACAGATGACTATGAATAGAGTGTATGCTTTAGAAAATGACTGAGGCTGCGGTGGGGACAGTGGATCAGAGGAGCTGAGAGGAATTTGGAGAAGGGAGATCTCTAGGTGCCTATTGTAAGAGTCCAGGTGAAGGACAAGGAGATCTGAACTGGGATCATGGCCGGGGCTGTTGCTAAGAGCCCCCTAAACTTCCTGGGAGGTGAATGGGTCCCCCCTGCCCTTCCTGTGCTCCGAGTCCCCCAGCCCAAGGGTTGCTGTTTAGAGAAGTTGCTATGCTGTGGGGTGATGGCCCCCCTCTTCCTAGACTAGAAAGGCCTGTGTTGCTATAACAACTTGGCTGCAGTTCTTTTAGGCAGATCTGTTTTCTTAAATCATTTAAGGAAAATTAGCTGCCATAACAACACAGAGTGGTTTTTAAAATAGAGCAACACAGGACTAGGTTTATTTTTTATTTTTTTCCCCTTGCTCACCTTCTGTAGTCCTCAAGATAAGCCACTCTCTTTCTATTAAATAAATAACTAAACTGTAACACACTGATATGACAGAGTGGACGGCGACTGGTCAGACACACAGAGCCAGCTCTCATTCCTGCTACACAAACACACATGCGCAGCAAAGAAATTTGCAGAAAATTCATGCATTTACATTCATAAAACAGAAAATGCATGCACATAAAGACATAAACATAGTAAATGAGTATGTAGTTGTATATAATCATACAAACCACAGACACACACACACACACACACACACACACGGCCAGGCACAGGTCCACTACCGCATTATCACAGAAGGAGGCAGCCCATGGGGTCTGTTCATAGTGTGAGCAGGGGTTTCACTGGGTCACCAGACAGTTTCCTCCCTGGAAGCCAAGGGGCACCTGCGTGTTCATACCCAGCAACCTGAGGACAGGGGCGAGGAAGGAAGGAGAGAATCCTGCTGGTGGAAGGATGGGGATAATGGGTAAAGGGTAGGGGCAGCCCCACTCTCACCCCACATACACACTTGGAAGTCAACAAGGAGGGTGGTGGCCTCAGCCATGGCATTTGGGTGGGAAATTCTTTGCTCAGAGTGGCAGGATGTTAACCACCCCTAGAGGAGGCAGTGCCCCCCTGATGAAAACCATACCCCAGGGCCATTGGCAGACTGTCTCACTGAGGCTTTGTTTGGTCCCATGTCTTTGACTTTATTATCCCAAAGATCCCCTGCAGGGAGCAGCTGGAACCGAGTGGGCTTGTCTTCATGGCAGCGAGAGAAGCTGACAGCACTGAGGCCCTGCCAGAGTGTCTGAGCCACGCATGTGCATGGCACTCTTGGCCAAGTTTCTTCCCCTCTCCGGGTCTCTCATTGCCCCCTGCGTATACGTTGTAGGGTTTGAAGGATAATCTGTACAGAGCCTTTCTGGCTCCAAGAATCTATGTTGTCCTGTAGTTATCTGCTGATTATACTAGTATGTAGAAAGGCAGGGTTCCCGTGATAAGGAGAAAAATCCTGGCAGCCGTGGGGGGAGTATAGCCTGCAGTGAATGCAGGAGCTTAGCACATGCAGATGTTTCCTAAGCGTCAGTGTACCCATCTGCTAACAGGGAAGAAAAATCCCTGACCTGCTACTTCTTAAATGGAAGAGGCCAATGCATGTGAATGTGAAGCCTTTTATAAAGGCAAGGGAGAGTGTTGCCTGGGGGAGGTTGGGAGGGGCATCCCGTTGAAATGGCCGGCCTGCAGCCAGCTGCTGGAGCTTTCACCTGGGATGGATTACATGTGCTCACACCACCAACGTCAACATCGGTCACACACTTGGCTCTACCCCAGGGTTTCCCCACTCCTGCCAACCTGGCCCAGGAAATCAGTAAATAGCCACCAGGCGAAAGGTTCAATGCGAGAATAAAGACTAGAAGTGAATGTAATTGTGCAGGGAGCTCTGAGAACAGAGTACTTTGGGTTCATGCAATTTTTACAGCTTTTCCTACAATGATTTGAGATGCTTTATGAAACTTTAAGGGATTTTAAGAGAAATCATTATTTTTCTAAAGGGCAACTTTTCCCACCTGTGATAAAAGGCATGGATTTTCTAACTCTCTGGATTATAACTTTGACTTTGGCAGCAAGCAGTGTGGAGAGATGGATCTCTCACCTAAGAGTAATATTCCTGTCAAGTTGGGTGTTTGCTTCAATTTCTCTCACATCTTTTCATCCTGAAAGGCCCCGGATACCTCTCGACAACTGACTAGATGCACATTGTTTCAACTGCATGGGGATCGGCAAAGCTTCTCCAAGGTTCTCCTTGAGTCAGTTCACTTAAACGCTCTGTGTCTTATTTCTCCTGTCTGTACATGGGGATGAACAGTTCCATCTCATGGGATTTCTCTCAGGATAAGATATGTATACATAACCTTCAATAGTAGTTTTATGAAAAACTGAGCCATTAATATTTCATGTACTTGGCCATTATAGTGCTCACCTCACTGCCCACCCTCACCCAGCTCCCATACCCATCACAGATTGTGATCCCACTGAGGGCTTAGACTTCATCTTCATCATTCAATATCCCTGACATCCCAGCACAGGGCGCCTGACCCCATGAATGGGTGTTGAGAGAGAGGCAGGAAAGAAGAAATCCTAAGACCTGGGGTTAACATCCTAACAGAGTTCTGAAGAGAGATGGAGATTTGCTGAGTAAAGAGGAAAAGTATTTCAAGTTGAGAGACACTTAGTCACTCTCAAAATTCTACTTCTTCTTCAGAACCCACCTCCAGGCCCCCCTTCTCTAAGATTTCCCTGAACCCTCTGGCCCATGATGAACTCTTGTTTCCTTATTCTTCTATTACTATAGGGTGTCCCCAAAATGTACACACACACTTTGAATAATTATAAAGGGAACATTTTTACAATACATTTAATTGTTTATTTAACAGCTATCAGTTGTTAAAGTATGCATACATTTTTGGGGGATACCCTGTATTAGTAGACTTTGTTCCTTTCATCTGGACGTTTATTCCATAACAAGTAGAGAGCATATTCCATGGGCTTGGTGCCATAGTACCATCTCCTTTGATGGTAGGCTCCATCATCTCAACTACATTACAACCCCTTCCCCGACCTAGTGCAGAGGCTCTGCCCCTCACTTCTGGGCCCCTCCCTGGTGGCTCCTTGAGAAACCCCCTAGCACTGATGACAATGCTATCTCTCCAGAAGAGCGGTTGTTTGGGTGCCTGTGGGCATCCCACAGAGCTGGGTCCACAAGTGCACATTCTGCTGTGTCAGTGACAGAGTCCCGCTTCCTATGGTCCGAGCTGCTCATGGAAAGTGCCCTTCTCTTCCCACCTGCACCTCCAGCACCTGGCAGAGCCCCGCACTTGGTAGACACCTGATGTGTGTCTGGGGAAATCTTGGTCGCTATCTCTCCTGACCTTGGTTTCCCAGCAGGACAGCTCTGACTCATCCCAAAGAAACCCACTGTACTTTCTCAGACCTCTGCAATTCTCTTACTGCACTGCATTGCCATGGGCTCATCATACTCCATCATGCTCTTCCCTGCTGATTCCTTGTCACAAAAAGCTCCCACGTACAGAGCCTTTCCTCTAACTCATGAATTTGGAAATTCCCAAGTGTTAGAACTCAGCCCTGTATGCCCTCCCTCACAAACCCACAAATGTTGAAATTCTCTTTGCTCCCTTTCTGCCACTGGTGTCTGTCCCCCTTACCCTGGTGTCTAGGTTAGACCAAGCTGGCCTCCCCGTTTTCCCTGCCCCATAGCACCCAATTATCCAGGCCACAATGAGCTAAAAAGTGGTCTCTGTGGGCAACCCACCACTCCTGCAATAACTTTCTTCCACTTACCCAGTGACTCCAGTTCTTTAGGGTCATTTCTCACAAGAACTTTTCCAATGAACCCACCCCAGCCATTTCTCTCCCTTCCAATAGACTCCTCCCCTTCCAGCCCCTGGTTTGAGCAGGTTGAGGTCTGCATACAGCTGGCTACCTACTTAGGCACTCAGCCAAGCCGCGTAAAATGTCATGGGTTCTGTTTCTGGTGCCTTGTGTCCAACTTTTCCGAGAGTTATTTTCAGGCTCTTGAGCCCAGGATGAATTCATGCTGGTACAGCAAACAGCACATTGCATTTCCGAAATTGGCCTTAGCCACGGGAAATCAAGTAAGCCAGATGCCTAATGAGTCCATTATTTACCCTGGTAGAGAGAGCTGAATTCTGATGGAAGGGACCACACTAATCACTGCTTCCAGCAAGAACTGACTATTTAACCTTTCATCAAGAATTTGCCCCATCCAGGCTGGTGTGGTTCAGTGGACTGAGTGTCGTCTCATGGACCAAGAAGTCCTGGGTTTGATTCCCTGTGAGTGCACATGCCCAGGTTGCAGGCCCGTTCCCAAGTAGGGGCTGTGCAGGAGGCAGCCGATAGGTGTATGTCTCTCATCAATGTGTCTAGCTCTCCCTTCCTCTCTATTTAAAAACCAATAAAAACATATTTAAGAAAATAACAGAAAAAGAAATTGCCCCATCCTCCTGAAGTACCAATGCCCACCTCCCAAGCTTGATGCTGGCCCTGGTGTCTGGCTGTGAGGCATTTTACAGCCTGGGCCCGGTCTGGCTGTCTGGCTAGTGAGCCTCAATGCTCTCCCACCCAGCACATCATTCCAGCTCATAGCGCTGCTTTCACTTCAAAGCTAGTAATGCGTGTAGATGAAAGAGGAGCTTCCCTGTGCTCTTGAGCAGAAAAAAAAATCGTTCCTTTATCCATCAATACGCGTTTTCTGAGCCCAGACACTGCAGGCTGGAATACAAAGGCAAATCAGCCCCTCCCTCAAGGAGCAATAATTCAGAAGAGAGCAGTGGTTTTCAAACTGGTTTTAAAGAGTCATTGCAGGAGGCCTGAGGACCCCTCCCATGGGACTCCTCTCCATTTTAACCAGAGCAGGATAATTCTGTGATTAAGAGCTCAGACAAAGACCCAGTCTTAAATTTTATTTCAACTCTCGATAGCATTGCTGTCTTGGTGGGTTCTTTAACCCTTCTAAGCTTCAGTTTCCTCCTTTGCTGTGAGGTTGTTGTGAGGATTAACTGGAGTGACTTGCTTAAGGCACTGTGCCAGGCACATATAGTTTCAAAAGATGTTCACCTTTATTAGGATAAGAAATGTGTTTGAATAAAGGATCCATGGGCAAGGAAATTTGTAAGTCCCTGTGCGAGGGCTCCAGACTCGGTAAAGCAACGAGTGCAGGGCAGGGTGGTAAGCACTGTGATAGACAAAAGCTCTGAGTGCCACATGGGAAAGCAGGTCAGCTTACCTGGACTTAGAGTGAGGCGACCTCCAGAGATGAGTTTTGAAGGAAGAGGAGGAGTTGTTTAGACAAAAACTGGGGGAAGCATTACAGGCAGCAGGAGCCACGTGTGTGAGGACACAGTATTAGGTGAATATACTCAGGGAATCCTGAGGAGTTGGCTGTAGTGGACTAGGGGGAGCATGTGGGAAGGGTGGGAGGGGGGCTGGTGGTAGGCAGAGCCCGGTCGTCATCATCATCGGAAGCACTGTGGGTTGCCTCCGGAAGCTTGGACTTGATCCTGAGAGCCACAGAAACCCTCCTACAGGGAGCAGGGAAGGTGCAGAAGGCAAAAGAGAGAGAAAAATGTTATTATGACTTTCTGGGGTTTAAAATATATTGTTGTGTTTGTAGCTTTCAGCCAGCAATTGCAGTGCTAGAAACCCAGACTGAAATAATCTGAAATGTGAATAAAGATTTTGGGGTGTGGGGAGGGGTGAAGTCTACAAATCATTATTTACTAGTATAAATAATGAAAAACCGAGAAAAATCTAACTGCCTCACAGTGGGAAACTGATTAAGTGATTCACGATACATTCGTATAATGTATGTTTATGAAGAGTTAATAATATTGTAAAGATGCTTATACTATAATTTTAACTGAAGAGAATGTTGAAGACAAAGTTGCCTGTGTATTATACATTAGACATACAAAATGAGCAGATTTAAAACACTCAAAAAGAATGGATGTAAATTAGATGTTAACAGAGCTATTTCTGGGTACTGGGGTTGTTTCCCTCCTCCTCCCTGTTTTTTTATATTTCCTAACAATTTTCCACAAGTATATGTTCACTTTAAAAGTGAGGGAAAGCCCTAGCTGGTTTGGTTAGAGTATCAGCCCTCAGACTGAAGAATCTCAGGTTTGATTCCAGTCAAGGACACATACCTCAGTTGCAGCCTTGATCCCCAGTGCCAGACAGGGTGCATGTAGGAGGAAACCAATTGGTGTGTTTCTCTCACATCGATGTTTCTCTCTGTGTGTCACTCACCCTCCCTTCAACTCTCTCTAAAAATCAGTGGAGTACTTGCTTCAGCAGCACATATGCTAAAATTAGAATGCTACAGAGAAGATTAACATGGCCCCTGTGCAAGAATGACACAAATTCATAAAGTGTTCCACAATAAAAAAAAAATCAATGGGAAAAAAATATCCTCAGGTGAAGATTTACAAAATAAGAAAGAAAGAAAGAAAATGGGGGAGAAAAATCAAGGAAGGAGGAGGGGACTTGGCCATTCAGATAGGAGGAGGGACCTTACTTTATAAATAAAACCAAACTCATCGGGGACAACTGCATGGCTCTGAGCCAGTACCTAGGGTGAAGCCAGTGAACCCACATTATAGAGGACATGGATCAATTAGGACCCATTTGTGCATCTATCTTCTAACTAGCCATTCTTCTATTTTCCCACCCAACCATCCATCCACTGTACCTCTACCCTCTCTGTTCCAACTCCTACCCCAGAGGCACTCAAATCCAGGTTACTAACATTCTAGGATGTCTGCCAACTCCTCACCTTCCTTGTTAGCATAGCAGGGACTCTCTCCCCTTCCCCAGAGCAAAGATCAAATTGCGCCCTTTCTTCCTACTCTGGGCCCTTTTCAGTCTGCTAAGTCTTTGACCTTTAAGTACTGCCCTTTTCAGGATCCTGGAAGGGGAGAGGGGTGCTGATATTCCTTGAGTTTCTATTAAGTCTAGGCATTGTCTCATCTGATTGGCATAACAGTTGTGTGGAGTGGATGCCATTATCCCAGTTTCTTAGGTGAAGAAGCCAGAGCTTAGAATGAATGACACCCTGATGCCCCACCCCCACCATAATCTCTCCTGGCACACACTTATATCCTCCATATCAAGCTGCTTGGATTATGTGCTTGTTTTTTCAACTCAACTGTGAACTCCTTGAGGGATAAAATGACATTTCTGTCACCTCTGATTCTTTTGCCCAGAGCATGGTACCCAAGGCATCAGCACAATGTCAACTGGTAAAGGGAACAAATGAAAAGCTGTTAGAACCTATGAGGTCCCACAACTGGTGGTGGCAGAGCAGGAAAGGAAGGTCACATCTACCAATCCCAAGGCCCATTCCCGGTGCAGCAGGGGGAAGAGCCGCCAGGGGCAGAGTGAATACCGGGGAATGTGATCCTCCAGAACCCTGGGGCCCAGCATTCCTCAGGGGCCCCCTCTTTATCTCTAAAAGACACAAATGGCCAACCTAGAAGAGAGGAATTCTGTTGAGTTAGCTTTTTCTTGAGCATGATGACACCTTTTGATAGCAAATGTTCATAATTACTCGCACTACCTTTGGGTTGGATTGTTATTATAAATGGACATACCAGGTTCATTCATTGCTTTGGGTACCCTGTCCCTCCCCTCCACTGTAAGGAGTGCTTTGTTTGAGAAGCCCAGAATGAATTCATAGACTGACAGGGTGGGTAAATCAGAATCTGGGTCTTAAGTGGGGTCGGCTAGTGCAGATGCAGTAGAAAGGTTTGCATCTCAGGTGTCTCTTTATCCACAAATCATCAGCACCACCTGAGGATGTCCACATCCCTAACTTCTGGTTTGGCCACATTTGACCTTGAATCAGTAGGTTACCTCTGGCCTTCTAGGCTCTCAGAGCTTACTTTGCCCTACATGGAACCGGAGAACTTCAGAGCTACAGAACAAGTGCTCCAAACCCACATTTATAGAAAGAGAATGTAGAGAGGTACCATATGAGCACAGGCATGGAGCCAGCCACACTGGAAGACAATACTGCAGAGCCAGAACTCAAACCCGGGCCTTGTGACTACCATCAGCCGGGAGCATGTGTCCTCTAGGCCCTGGGGATGCATGGGTCTTGTCCACTAATAATTTTTCCACTAATTTGTCACAGAGATATGCAGGTTTCAGAGCACATTTACATACAAGCATTCATAGAACCCTCACTGCCATGTTGTGAGATAGAGATTATAGTTTTGTTTTGCAGATAGGGAAACACAAGCCTGCAGTTAAGAAGTAACTTTCCTAAGAGACAGAGACAGGGCTCACTCATAGTTCTGACTCTAGGGGGCTCCAGTTCAGCCCAGAGCTGATATCACAGATGGATGAAGGAAGAGAGGAGCAGGAGGAGCAAGGCAGAGGGTCATCACTGTTTCCTTTTTCTCTTTTTTCTCTTTAACAAAGCACCCATATTCAGTGTCCCCTTCTGACACCAACTTTTTCCTAAATGGGGAAGAGCAAGGTGTGGGAGAGGCAAAAGCAATTCATGGTTCAAGTCAGTCAGGGCTAACTCTCGGCAAACAGAACAGAAGTGGCAGACTCAGGCTAGAACAAGTCAAATCCCAAGAAACAAGGGACCAGCCATTAGGTTGGATGTGAAGGACAAAGAAAGGATAGATACAGTTGGAAAGATGACAGTTCAGACAGGAGACATCACATGAGCAAAGATATGGAGGGTGAGGAGAACAGAGGGAAGGAGGTGGGTCTGGCTGGTATAAAGTGTTCCTTTGGGGAAGGAATAGACTTATAAGAAGTGATCAGATTCTAAAGGGACTCAGAATATCAGGCTGTGATATTTGAGGTTTATCATTTGAGCCAAAGAGAGGTGTGTGGGCGGGGAAAGGGCAGATAACAAACATTAGCTCTGACTATGCAACCAGCTGCAGTGTTTAGATTTCAAAATGGCGACCCCTTTACCTTGACAGTCAACTGTGGTATCATTTGTTAAAAATGACAAAATGTCTCATTTTGCTGCAGTTCATTTTGACCTTTCTTAATATTAGAAAGTTAATTTCAGATGGGAAATAAATGTATTAGTGTTGTCACAGTCATGAAAAGATGAATTCCATACTGTCAAGCTGTTTCTTTGAACGAATCCATCATACTATAAAATGGTTGCCTTCTGACATCCAGCATCTCCCAGTTCCCCTCCCTTCCTCCCTTCCTCCTTCTTTCTGTGTTCCTTTCTCTCTTCTGACCCTTCCATCTGCCAGCACACCTACTGTGATATGCTTTGGGCAGACAGAGAGAAAACACACGGTCCCTGCTCTAAGGTGAGACACATGCTAGTGGAAAGCAGCCATTGTAGGTGTCTAAATGCCCCTGAAGGAGGGAGCCAGGTGCCAGGGAAGGAGCACCCAGAGGAGCCATCCGCCCTGCAGAGAGAACTCCTGTTAAGTTAGGAACTTGTGCTCCATTGTAGGTCTTGGGTTGACTCTGAATAGGAGAAAAGATAGTAGGTAGGATCTGAAGTGTCAGGTTTTGGTCCCTTCTCCGAACTATCTTGGTTATTAGTTACTGAGCACCCTGGCTGTGGTACGCATTCCATATACATTACTGCACTTAACTTCACATCTTTATCAGAATATTTTTTTTCAGAAAAGGAAAATGAGGCACAGAGAAATAAAGTGAGTTGGCCACTTGTGTTGTAAATCTCGTACAGGGTTGACTCCGAAATCAGGTGGCTACCAGTCTACTGTGTTTCATCTCCAGCTGGCTATGGGGAAGTATTTTTTTAAAATATATTTTACTGATTTTTCACAGAGAGAAAGGGAGAGGGATAGTTAGAAACATCGATGAGAGAGAAACATCGATCAGCTGCTTCCTGCACACCCCCCACTGGGGATGTGCCCATAAGCAAGGTACATGCCCTTGACCGGAATTGAACCTGGGATCCTTCACTCCGCAGGCTGATGTTCTATCCACTGAGCCAAACTGGTCAGGGCAGGGGAACTATTTTTTATTATACTTCATGGCACATTGTATTAAGTTCACTGTACCAATTATGCTTACTCCATGTGACCTTGGAAAACCCAGTTCTTCCCTCTCTCTGGGTCTCAGTTACTCATTAGTTTAATGAAGCGATTAGACCAACTCTGACTTCCTTGTGGTTGAGAAAACTCCTGGAATACCAGTGCTTCTCAAGCCTTAATATGCAGGAAAAATGTGGTTTTCTTATTAAAATTCCAACTCTGATCAGTAGGGATCCCAGAATCCACGTTTCTAACAGGTCCCAGGGGACACTGATGTGGCTATTCCGAGGACCCTACTTTGAGTAGCAAGGACATCACCTATGGTTGGAACAAACTTTTGGGTGCAGGATGTGTGTTTAAGATTGCTGAAAGAAAAGCAAGTATTAAAAGCAACTTTACTAAGTCCCAGTCAGCAAGTGGAGTTCAAGGCTAATTGTGTTACCTGGGATTTTCACTGTTTTGGGTTTAAAACTGGTGATTCTCTTAAGAGATTGAAGGGAAGAAAATTGGACTTGTAAGTTCTTGAATAAATATTTTCTACCTCTATGACATGTGTTTTGATTCAAGGTGCAGTCTGACATTCTCCTGTAGTCAGTATGAGTGAGGAGAGGCAGCTCCTTTCCCAGGATGCACCAGCACTCTCACACTGCCTAAAGCCCTCAGGGATCCCCATCACCTACTGGGTTATGACCCTCCAGCTTGGTATTTAAAGCTTTCGATGCAGTTGTCCATGCTCCTTTGCATGACACTCTTGCTCTGATTTCCCCAAAGGACATAGGGCTCACCCACATTCACACTGCCAGCCTTGTTGCATTTATATCTATCCCTGTGCCTTTATCCACCCCCCCAACCCCACATTCCCCTTTAACTGGCTATTTTCCCTCCTCTCTCATTGTGCAGCCCTCAAATTTCTATATAGGATTTAGGTTTGTCTCCATGCCACCACCTCCGCCATCATTACAGCTGTAAATAAGTACTTATCTGGGACCATAGCTTTTTTACTATCATTTAGTTCTGAGCACAAATGATAAGTTCTCAGAAGTAGGCAGTATCCCCATTTTTTATACAAACAAAAAGAGACATGGGGATTCCAGCCTGGATCTGTTGAACTCCGAAGTCTGGATTTCTTCTCCCCTTCCTTTGCCCTCCCCGAGAGCTCCTTTTCTTTGTGATGAAAGGAGAAAACAGTTTTGTTGGGTAAAGAGAATGAGTGAGGTAGACAGAATGGCCTAAAAGGGGGAAGGCTGCTAAAGGAATGCAGATTGGGGGATAAGGGGCATATCTGCCCTCCATTCTTCACTGAAGAAGTGTGCAATAGAGCCCTTTCCAGTGTGCAAAGCAGTTTCTCCACATTATCTCATTTGAGTCTCAAGATTGCCTTCTTTGGGCTACGTTTTGATGGATTCCTATGATTATCCTCAATACTACTGGGTCACATTCAAGCCAGTCAGGACTAATGAGTTAGAGGCAATCAAATTATAGAATGCCGGAGCCAGAAGGGAAGTAAGAGGTTCTCGTTCAGCCTCTTCATTTTGCAAATGAAAAAACTGATGCCAGAAGGAAAATGACTTCCTCAAGGTCACACAGTGATTTGGTGGCATAGATTCACTTGGTTTTATTGCATTTTTTTCCCCTTAGCTTCTTCCATTTCAAAACAAGGCACTTCTGGGTGAAAGCGTATTTTAGTTGATGCCAACAGTCCTTCATGTGCAGAGAAAGAAAATATAAGAAAGAAACTCCAATTCTCAGATTCATCTTTGTCTCTCTGCCAACAGAGTAGGCTTCTACCATAGGTTTTGTTTTGTTTTTTTCGTCAAAGGAAATCTAGACCTTTGACATCTGTTCACCCTCACCCCCTCTTGTGCCTTATCCTTTTCAACGCTTTCTCAAATTATTTCTTACATACTCAGTACTGAAAAGGGCTCACAAACATAGCCTCATGGCCTCAATTCATATGTATTACACAATTGGAGGCAACTTTGAGGTTGAGAAAGCAAAGAATACTTTTCTGCAAGAAACTGTGCTGTATTAGCTTTTGTTGTGATAACAAATAACCCCAGGAGCTTGGTAACTTATAACAGCAAACTTTATTTCATACTCAGGTTACATGAGGGCTGTGAGCAAGGCAGCCACAACACTGTGGGCTCTGTAGAGCTCCATATATCTTCTCATTCAGGGCCAAAATTGGAATTGTAGTCTCCATCTAGAATCTGTTGTTTTCATGGCAGAGGGCAGAGCTACAATCCCATTGAGTATAATTCCATACACAGTGGTAAATATCATGACTGTTCACATTCCATTGGTGAACGCATGCCCCAAGGCCAAGGCCACAGTCACTGAGGTGGGAAAACGTATACGCTTATTAGATTCTTGGGCAAACAAGATGATGATCGATGATTCCTTAATCCAGAGGAGAGAGAATAGTCAGGAACAGGGATCTGATCCACCGAAATTGCCTTGCTGGTGAATCAAAATAACAATATCGCTTGCCCATGTTGAAGCCCAGTTTCTGGCCTTTAAAAAGAGGAAACTGGCTTAGGCAGGGAAATTTATATAACGGAAAGAATCAGATATAACTATGCTCCGTGTCCTGTTGTACCACAGTCTAACTGTGATTTTAGGTAAATTACTCAACCTCTATTCCCTTATATGTTTTTTCTAAAATACAAACCTATAGTTTTATAAAAACAAGAATGACTTTATTCTCTTAATGTTTCTCATAATTTGTTATTTTTAAACATTAGAAATATCTTTTAGGAAATAGTTCTCTTGTGAGGAAAATTTTTTTTTAAAGATAGGATTCTTTTAAGTTACATTTAATTTCAGAAAAAAATGAATTTAATACCATTTTAAATAAAAATATTTATAGCATAATTTGTGTTGGACCAGCCCATTCTGTGCCTCTGCCCAGCCTATTAGTCTCTGTACTTTTCTAGTTGTAGGACTTCTATTCAGCCAGATTTCAGGTGGTTCTAAATGATGGTTGTTCTGTATTTTAATTGTCATTTTGATGTGGTTGTGGGAGGTAGTGAGTACCATTGTTTACCTATGCTGCCATCTTGGTTCCCAATAGTCTTTTTTTATTGTTTCCTTAAAAGTATTTTTATTTAGTCACCTATTCAGCTAGTCATCCAGCTGTACTTTAATTTATCTCTATGTGCTGTAAGTTATTAATGGTCATTGCTTCTGGTTGTAGGATTACAAGTGACTTATTTAACTTTCATCTTGACCTGAGACAATGTCCAAGTGTTGATTCTGAGCTTCCCAGGGATGGACACCCTGCCTTTCCCCACCTTCATCTATGTCACCCAGTGGATCCTGAGCTCTCCATGATTCTTTAAGGATATCTTCTCTGCCCCACCATCCCCAGGGGTTAGGTTCCCTGCCCCTGCACCCTCATAAATCCCAGGGTGCTGGTCAAAGTCACAGTGCTGATCACTCCGCCTGGGGGTTGCTTGGTTCATTCCATGTCTTCCCTGGGAACACAAACTCCCCCTGATGCAGCAACTGCCGCTTAGTTATCTCTTTAGTCCTAGCACTCACACTGGGTCTGACACACAGATGTTTGTTGGATGAATTAATAAACATGGTTTTGTTCTATCCAAGCAGGTAGTTGATGCCCACAAAGTAGGGAGCCCCAGCCCAGCCTCAGGCCCTCCAGCCCTCCGGCAGGAGAGGAGACAGGGCCCTTCCTCAACATTGCTTTGGCCTGTTGAACTCTCTGCATCTCCCTTTCCTCCCTGCTTCTCTGCCTCCCAGGGCTAAAAAAGCTCCATGCCTCTCAGCCTAATGATTTGTTTATTTTTCTCCATTGTGGGAAAGAAGAGTTACAGCACTTAAACTTTAAAAATGAAGGGATTGATTATTATCTTGAGTTTTTGTTTCTTTCTGACTAGGGATTTAAAATTAGATCTTATTGCCTTTACATCAACAGAGATAGTCTTGTATAAGAGACACAAAGAGACACACAAGATACAGCAGGACCTAGTGGTTAAGGGCTTATGCTTTGCAGTCATGCAGATGGGATTTAAATCCTTTCTCTTACTCAGCTGTGTGACTGAGCAAGTGAAGCACCCTCTCTGACACTTTATCTTTAAAATGAGGATAATATCTAAAGTTCTGGCTTCTGTGAGAATTAAATGAGATAATGCATGTGAGAGAGAGCATAATGTCTGACATTCTCACTAAATGGTAAGATCACTGGGTTATACAGCCATGACACCTGCCAGTGCCCAGAGCTGCTTTCAAAATGCTTTATTTGTATTAACTCTATTCGTTCTCACCACTGCAAGATAGGTATTATTATGTGCCCCATTTTATGGGTGAGAAAACAAATTAATTATCCCTGCTGTCCTACAGACAGTACTTGCCCCAGGAAGGAGGGGCAGAGTATGTGCTCTTAGTTCCAAGGCCTCTACCCTGGGGCTAAGATGGGCTCTGGGATCTTATGTTCCAGACCCTCCCCTGCCTTTTCTTTCCCTCCTCCTCCTTCTCCTCCGTCTTTTCCTCCTCCTCCTCCTCCTCCTCCTCTTCTTCCTCCTCCTTTTCTTCCCAGCTCTTTCTTCTCACCTGTGCTCTCTGCCTTGGAAGTCAGGCCACCTGAAAGGAGAATCCCTTCTCTCCCATCCTTCATGAAAGCCCAGGGCCCTGGGCTTCTGCCAGGGAGACTCAGGCCTGCTTCTAAGCCATTTGTCAGGCTGCCAGAGGCCTGGGTAGCCTGTCCATTTTTCATACACAGATATCAGGGCAGATGACAGAGCTGGGCAGGCTTAGCAATGGCTTTGGCTGTGAACAGAATCTCAATGAAGTCTCTGGCCCAAATCATAGTGGGTGTTGATGACCCGGGGCTGCCCTGACAGTCAGGGAGGAGAGCGGGGCCCAGTGCCAGCCCCAGCCCCTCTGCTGGGGGTGGGTTTTTGTCCTCAACCATGTGGAAAGCAGTTCAGTTGCATTTAATACCCACTTTCTGCTGGGGGTTAGTATGTGTATGTGTGTGTGTGTGTGTGTGTGCGTGTGAGAAGGAGAGCAACTCCTCATTCACCTGGTTTCCTGATGTACAGATGGGTCCAGCAGAGAGGTAGTGTGGGAAAAGAAAGGGAGTATAAGGATGAAAATAACAAAGATTCTGAACCCACTGGGAAAATGAAAGTCAGGGAAATGCAGGAGCCTTGCAAGATAATAGAATATCTTAGACCACCTGATTTTACACGTTCCCACCTAACCACAACCAAACACATTTGAGGTTTTGAGGTGGGGGGACAAAGCAGCTCCTTACAAAATTTACTTAAACAATATCTTGAATCTTTGAAACTCATGCAACCAAAAGCTAAACATACAACATTAACCTAAAATGGGTTTCAATCATCCATTTCTTTAGTCTCACCTTCAGGGTTGTACCTCCTACCCTACCTCTCCAGCTTTAGTCAGTTCTGTGAGATGACTAGAGGTTGTGCCTTCTGGTACTTGGAGCTGCAACCTGACCAGTAGGGTTGGTGTGGGCAGGAAGGATTCCAGCACTGAGCACTGGGAATGCAGATGAACCGGCCTCCATCCCCAGGCAGCTCCCAGTCCAAGGGGAGAGGAAGACCCAGTATTGGGTTATCACGATGCAGCATAGTCAGCTGGAGCAGTGGCAGCAGCCTCCACATGTAGGACACATACTCCACACCAGACGTTCTTTTACATGATCTCAAATCGCAACATAATCATGGTGGCAGACATTATCAGGTTCACCACAAATACAAGGAAACTGAGGCTAAGAAGGTACATGACTTTCATGTAGCTGATACATGGGGCCAACATGACTTAAATCCAGGTCTTTTTTATTTCAGAGTTTGTTGATGCTCTTGTTCCAGCATTAAGAAGGGTTCAGGAAATCTGGAGAAGGCTGTGTATATATTCAATAGGAGTCCAGAGATGAAATATAATTTTGAAAGGCATTTGGGGGTCAGAGGAGAATAATTTAAAGGAAACTAAGATCTCCTTAGTCTCAGGACACGGTGCTTTTCATTAACACAAATTATCCTGAGGCAAGGCAGAGATATACACTTAAAAGGGTCAGAGTTCATTGTCAGATTGGGGAGAATTAACATAGTGCTATTTAGGTGTTTGGCCAGTAGGAGGCAATAACATGTAGATTAAGATGCCCTGAGCTGTCTGGCAGCAAACAATCAATTTAATGTATCCTATTCCGGTTTGGGGAAATGGTGTTAGCCATTCCCAGACTCAGTCCTGCTGTCAAGCTGGAATTGGCTTCTGGCAAGGGTTCATGTTCTTCCTACTTGGTTGACTCCTGTAATAAAGAGCAGGGTTACCTGAGGGACAGAAAATAAGCCCAGCCTGGGAGGGTGGTCAGGAGAGGCTTCCCAAAGGAAGCAACATTAATGTTAACTCTTGGAGGATAAGCAAGACTCAGTCTGGTGTCCACAGGAGGGGGAAGAGTGCAGGTCTGGAAAGGAGCGGACAATCAGCATGCAGCAGTGAAATGGCATGGCTTTCTTGGGAGTTGACCAGAGTGAATAACGCTATAGAAAAGTGATAAGATATAAGGCCAGAGAAATAGGGAGGGCCAGATCATAAAGGAATGTCAAGGTAGAACATTATCCGTAAGTCTTTGGGAAGCAATAGCGGTTTACTAAGCAAAGGAGTGACATGGTCAGATTTGTGTTTAGCAAAGTTATCCTTAGCCAGGTGTAGAGGATGGATTGAAGGAGGAGAAATTGGAGGTTCTCAGCATCTGTCCATTCATCTCCATTTGTCTCCATCATTTATCCATGTCCTGGTCTCCTCTGATTGTCTCTTTTTACCTGTGTTTGTCTAGTTATCAGTCTTTCCCTCTATCTGACTCACCTATATATCTGGTCTCTCAGAATCCCCATATAACTCTAGGCAAGACACTTCACCACTCTGAGGCAAAGGTCCCTCATCCATAAAATGAGGATTATAATGCAGCCTCAAAAGGTTAGATTAGAGATTAAGTGTGATATGACATGCTAAATCTCTTTATATATTACAAAGTACCATACAAATGTGAAGGATTATCATCTAGCTATTGCTCTCTCAGGTGTTAGGTCCTGAGCTTTTTTTCAGAATAAGTTCATTGGGTATCTAGGAGAAGGGTTTTCTAATGAGTCAGAAATGATACCATCCTTCCAGAGGATGGGAGTATAGAAGAAGTATACATAAAGATAGAATAGAAGCCTCTGTTATTCCTGCCTATTTGGTTGCCTATCTACTCATCCATCCATCCATCCATCCATCCATCCATCCATCCATCCATCCACCCGTCCATCCATCCATCCCTCTCAGAGTCTCTAGCTGTACTTACATCTGTATTCACAGGCAGTCCCTGACTCAGAACCATCCAAGTCACACTGGCTCTCACACACAGACCCCTTTTCACTGGGACCAACAAATCACCTTTTACCATGCAATGTTTGAGAACCTGTACCTTTAAAATAAGAGAGAAAAATAAACTGCGGAATGACCACTGGTGTAGATGACTTGGAAGGGGATTTTTTTCTTATAGTTTTAGGACTCTCTCACCCCTTCCTACCCGTGTGGCTCCCAGGACTTCCTGAAGATTTGAGCTGATTCACATACATGTGACACCACAAAATTGCATTAGTCAAAAAAGCTAGGCAGAGAGCCCTGCAGAGCTGATTTCATTAAATTCTAGTGCGGTTAACCCAGGACTGCCAGAGAGTCCCCAGACAGCTCCAAACATCCACATCTTTCACAAACATTGCAAAGGGTTCAGGTGACTTTGCCCTATAAGTCCTTTGTCACTTAAATGTCCTTTAAGAAGCAGTATTGTATGGTAAGAAGCAAGTTCTACTCTGCCGCTTATAAGCACTGTGACTTCAGTCAAGTTACTTAAACTCTCTGGGCCTCAATGTCAGATTCAACAGGATGAGGATCATATCTTCCATGAGAACTGTTGTAAGGATTTGGTGATATGAGGCCTAATGTGAAATGTTTAGCACAGAACCTGACTTACTGTATGCTCACTGAATTGACTCAAAGTGGAGACTCAGATTTATTTTTCCTTAATAATGAAACCTATTGTCACTGACCTAATACCCTGTTTTTGTGGTTTGCATGCATGTGTTTGTGTGTGTGAAAGCCAGTGTGTCCGTGCACACGTAGTTATATGTAGATATATGTTTTTCAATTTAATGAAGCATTCATGACTGCCTACACACTAGAAGAGTGCCATCCATGGACATCCCTGTGATAGCAGTGGTCTTCTACACTGTCCATCAGTAGTTACCAGCCACACTGGTAACTACTTGCATTGTGGCTCTTGCAACTGAGCAACTGAGTTTTTCTCAAGCTAATTTGAATTAATTTTAATTTTAATACTCACAAATGTTAGTTCAGCCCTAGATCATGCCCTTCTTTTATATGACACCTGAAATAATTATTGTGGTATGAAAACAATCACCTAACACCTGCTATGTTGCTGCACTTGGACATGCATTAACTCATTTAACCCCTGTCAGCTAGCTTCATGAGAGGAATGATATTATTGTCACTTCCCATTTGCTGACAAGGAAACTGAAACTTGGAGGAATAAAATGACTCCTTCGATGTCACACAGCCAGTTCAGGGTTGGAACCTAGACCTCCAATTCCAAATTCCCACATCTCCTTCCTTTTTCATTAGCTACGGACCTGCTGCCTTATAGCTGTGTTTCCTATCTGCATGTTGTGTAGCCACTGCCTCAGGAAGCACTCAGCTTGACACTCAGAGGAGTCCTGGCAACAACCTGACCTGTGAGGCCCACCTAGCCTGACCTTCCATTACCTCTCTGAACTTCTGCCCATGACTGCCTTGCTCATGCTGCTCTAGGCTTCCTTGCTGTTCAGTGTTTCTGTCCCAGGGTCTTCCTGCCAGCACTTACCCCAGGCTGGCTCCAGGTGTATGCATATTTTCCTCTTGTTATAAATCGGTCACTCTGACTGCACAATGGAGAGTGGATTTGGGTGTTGAGAGAGAAAAGGAGGTGTTCTTAGTGGAAGCAGAGAGGTCAGTTCGGTGGCTACTACAATAGTCCAGATCCACAATAGCCAATGTCAAAGCCACACCACAGGGCTCCTTGCCCAGGCCTCACAGACTGTGAAGTGACAGACTGGGGTGACCTGTGAGATCAGCTTGTGCAAGCTCTTATTTGAAGAATGATCAAACCAAGTCATGGAGGTGAGGAGGTGATTTCCCCAAGGTCAGCCGAGTTGCCACAAGGGCTCTCCTTCTTTAATTTGATCTTCCACCTGCTATAATCCTTCTCCCACATCACAAGGCCTCATAAAAAATAGAAGTATTGCTATCATCAACCTTCTACCTCCATTCCAATTCCATTTTTATTTTTAGAGAAAACCCCTCTTTTCATATAGGCCACCAAGTCACCTAACAGGCAGAAATTCAGTTCTCCCTAAACAAATCAATTTTTACAAAGAGCACATCTTCCCCTAGAAGTCTGAGCATGTTCTCCAGAGATTACAAAAATTCATACAAGATGTCTTGGAAGGAGATAAGAAATTTTTATTTCATTTTTTAGAGACAGAGGGAAAACACACACACACACACACACACACACACACACACACACACACACACACACACACACAAAAGCCCAAACATAACTTTTCTGATGCCTGATAATATTCTCGCATCTCTCATTTTCCCACAACTATTTTGTCTTAAAGCTCTGGGAGCCTGTGGGAAGCTGCGGTGTGATTTTTATCTCTATGATTAAAGTGTTAGACTTTATTGAGTTCTTTACATCAACAGCAAAATCTGCAATGCAGGATTTTACATAACACCTCATTTTCTTCTCGCGCCATTACTGTTATTAACCTGGTGGCAATAAACAGAAAATGCAGTTTTGCTTATGATGTACTCTTTATTTTTGTTCCAATAGCAAAAAGATAAGAAAAAAAAGGAGGGGGGACCCAGAGAGAATAGGGAAGAATTTTTACTCATTATATCCCTTTGATGTCTACCCTTCTCTCTTCCAATATTTCTCACAGGTCAAGGATGAAGATCGTCTCTGCTCAGGGGTGCTGTCTTCTCCCTCATTAACTCATCCATTTATTCATTCAACAGGATTTCCTCAGCACCTTCTCTGTGCCAGGCACTGTGCTAGGTGATGGAGATAAAAAGACTTTAAGTGTTGGCCAGCAAGGCTTAGTCCAGTGAGGAAAATAGACACCCAAAGCAATAATAATGGAACTCTGAGATGTGAATAATAAACGTGGAAGGTGGAGTGATAATATAAATGAAAGAGGGCATGGTCAACTATCCCCAGAAGGTTTAAGGGACTCTTCTCAGAGGAAGAGATGGGCCCTGGAGGATGGTGGGCAAACAAGAGCAGGGCCTTCTTAGCTGAGGGAACAGCATTAAGCAAAGCCCTGGAAGAACCTGGCACTTCCTTTGTCCATTGGCGTGGTGATAGCCTGGGCTGCCTGTTAGCAGACAATAGGAAGTGATTGGAGATGGGGATGGGTCATCAAGAACCACATGTCCATATACAAGAAATGAATCTCATCCCTGCTGTCAATCCTCCTCTGGGCTCCCCCAAGACCAGGCCAAAGTAGAGGATCAAGACAAAATGACACAGTGGGAAGAACTTATGCAGTGGATGAAAGATCTAGGTTTATCTCTGACCCTGCCACTTCTTAGCTATGTAATCTTGAGTTGTGTATTCTTTGCAAAATGGGGGTGGCAAGAATGAGACAATGATTATAAGCAAGTTGGATAGGTTGTTGATGGTATTTCATGTGTTAAAAGCAAGGGGGTAGGGGAGAAAAATTCCAGACAATCCAAAGAGCCAGAGAAGCCACAAATTTATTCTATGTGATTTTGAGAAAGATTTCTATATAGATGTGGATGAAGGAGACTGCACCATTCTGGAACTTTCCTTAGAACTGACAAGTGAAACCTGGTTGTCCCCACATCTTGTCCAACCCTTGCTCATCTCTCACAAGTGCTCCTCACACCGTGCTGCTTTCTGGCTGAGTGGTGCAGTACCTAATAATTAATTTCTTCTCCTCAGAGAGAGTGAAAGTCTATAACAAGATAATAGCTGAGAAAATCCCTGCCCTCATCCCATTTACATTCCACTAGGGAACCCAGGTGTCTGAGTATGTATATTTTTAAACTCTTGTTCTGATTCTATGTCCCATCAAAAAATGTTCTATATTCATAAAGATCTCTGTTTTTATAAGAAAAAACATGATTACATCAGAAACATGTTTCTTTCATTGAAATATCTATGTTTAGGAAATAATCAATTTGTTTGGATCAAAATGACATAACTTAATACCATAGACCATCTAATAACATCTTATTCTAACTGGGGACAAGTACCTACAAAGCAAACATTCTGTCTGGAATTTTTCTCGCCTACCCTCTTTCCTTTAACACATGAAATACCACCATCAACAACCTATCCAGCTTGTTTATAAATATGCTGACATCCCCAACCTTAGTGAATGGTTGAACGACCCTCCCTGCCACCCAAACCAGAAACCTGGAAATTAGTATGAATTCGGGTCCCTGTAGTTCTTACTTTATAATAAGTCTCATATCTGTGCCCTTTTTCTGATTCTCCCTGCCCCTGCTTTAATTCATCCCCCTATCAATTAGTTCTCACTTGGACTATAACATAAATGTGCTAACTACTCTACATGCCTTTGAGTTTTACAGCCTCCAATTTTTCCTCATCACAGCCTCCAGAACAATCTTTCTAAAATGTAAACATAATCATGTTATACTTTCATAAAATACTTTTTTCTGTATTTTCTGCTCTATAGAAAAAGTCCCGATGCCTTAGTGTCTTGCATCCCTTCCATGAATGGGTCCATGGAAGCCTCTCCGGTCCCTTCTTCCCTTTACCCCCCACTCCCACCCCTCACTCCTCATGCCCTTCAACTATGCCAAACTCCTAGAGTTCCCATAATGGCCGGGGTGGGTTTGGTCTTGAGGTTTTTGCTCACACAGTTCCTCTTCTCAAAAACATCTTTCTCTCCACTGGGGACTCCCTTTCTTATCACCTACTTTATGCACACCTTCTTGTCTTAACAGTCACCTCCCCTACAGAGTTTCACCCATCTTCACATACATCTCTTGGAGCACCTGGAGGGCTTACTTGTTTCATTGTCTGTCTTCCCTTATCACTGTGTAAAGAGAGAGGTGGGAAAGGGGAAACAGGAGGAGCAAAGAGATGAAGAGGGAAGAGAGAAGGGGCAAGATGAGAGAGGGACGAAGGAAGAGGGAAAATAGTACAGGAACAGATACTGGATTTCTGCCTGTGCCTTTCTTGGTCCCCACCTATACTGAATAAAGCAGATACAAGCCAACTTCTTTTCTCCAACATAAAGTACATATTTTCAGCAATGAAAGTTGGCACCCCTAAACACTTCTTTGAAAAACAGTGATACCTGTGCCAAATGGGAAGCTGCATTAGCATGGGGAAGTGGTCAAACGCCCTCATGCAGTAAGCTTTCACCACAGGGCCATGGTGAGGAAAAGGACCGTGTGCTCAGGTCCTCAGGAGATAACGGGGGAAGGCTGGTGGATGCTGTCTTCAGAAGCCAAAGAAGGCGAAAATCAAAACAAAACAGTGCAAAGCAGGAAGATGAGATGATTGGAAGATAGAAGTCTCTCAGGGCATAGTGGGTCCTGAGAAATCACCAAATCTGTACTCTAAATGAGGACACTAATGAGCAGAAGGGATGATAGAACGTGTTCGTGGAAGAGCCAAGATGAGTTTCCTGGGAAGAAAGAAACTGACATTTACTGAGGACCTATATACCCCTAGCTGGGTGGTTGATCAGTTAACAATCTCCTACAGGAGATATCTCCAAATATTCAGGCCACACATCTTGATTGAATTCCTAATACGTTCTTGGGGGCATCCTAGTTTCATCAGCCTTTGATTTATAATAAAGTAACTTTAACTTTTAATTATGAAATTAAAATGTCCCTTGGCTCACACAGGCTTAAATATTATATCTCAGTCCATTGCTGAGATTGTCTCATCTTCTTGCTCTTCCTGGGCTTCCTGGGAAGGTCTGGCTTCTTCACTTGCATGTATGTCCACTTTAATGCAGGAGTGGGCACCTGAATGACCCCCAAGGGCAAGGGTCAAGCAGAGACTTTGAGGTGGTGAGGTAGAAATCAGACTCCTAGCTCAGGCTCTAACCTACTATGAGATCTTGATAAGCCAGATTCTGAACTGCATCTGAGAAATAAGGTCATGATCTCCTTTATTTCAGTGGATTGTTGACACAAATGAGTCAATTTGGTGTGACAATGGTTTATAAATTCTACAAATGTGTAAGATGATGATTATTGTCAATAGATGTCCTATTAATAAAAGGAAGAAGCTTCCATTTATGTAAGCTGGATCCCTCAGCCCTTTCTCATGCCATATAGCTCCTTTACCGCTCCTTAAACCTTTCACTGCACATACAATTACCTTTAAAATATCCATCTCCTTGCAAGGTTTTGAGCTTGAGGTCCATATCCCTGGTGCCAAGCGTGGCACCTGCACTTAGTATCGCCATATGATTGACTAAAAAGAATGGATTGAGAGCGTAAATGGCTTCCAGACCATTTGCTAGGTGCAAAGCCTGATACCTCATTTAACACTCTTGTGAGGTTGGGATTATTTCCCCCAGTTTTTAATTGAGAAAACAGATTCAGAGAAGGAAAGTAACTTCTCCAGGTCATAAAAGTATACCCATGGCTAAGCTGACACAAAGCCAAGTCTACCAGACCCCAAAACCACACTATTTTATCAGCATTATCATTTTCATGGTCATGGTCAACTCTTTGCTATGGGAGCAGGAGACAGAGGATAGGAGTTCTTTTCTCCTGAGAAGGTCTGCTATGAACCCAAACCTCCTGTGCTGAGCCTCTGGTCTGTCTGACTTTTCCAAGTAGAGGTGGAGGAGGGGGTAGAAGCAGAGGAAGGCTCCCTCACCAGCCAGGCCAAAGCTGGCTCCTCCTGGATCCTTACAAGGAGGAGATGCAGATTTTACTGTTCCATTTACATGCAGATTTTACTGTTCACTGATGAGTAGGACTGGAAGCAGAAATATGCTTTTATTCCTCATCCTGCTTCCCCTGCCCCCACCTGAACATTATTCTCACAAATTCTCTTTGTGTTGTGAAGTTTATTATGCTGATGCCAAAGAGGACACAGGTATAGGGGCTGGGCCATTCTGAAAGGCTTAGAGATGAAGACCTTAGCCACTCGGGTTTGAATCTCAGCTCTGCCATGGGCAAGCTTTGCCTCAGTATCCATATATGATGAAAAAGTACTTACCTCATGGGATCATTATAAGAATCATTACAAGACCACACAAAGGAAGCACTGGATAAATGACAAGAGCATCCAATGGTGGCATCATGGTTAAGAACAGAGACTGTGGGGCCAGACTGCTTGGGTTCTGCCAGCGACCACTATGTGATCTGGGGGTTCCCTTGCAAGTTACTGAACCGTTTTGATTTCTTCATTTTCTTTTTCATAAATGACGTTTTTATCTGATAGGGTTGTGGGATGATTCAAGAGTGTCTGGCATGGTAGGAAGTGCTGTGTTGTTACTATGATCCTCCCTCCAAAGCTCCTCTGAATGAATCCAGGCCTTGAGACTCCTGTTATCACCCCCCTCACTGCCCCTTCTCCAAGTTCAGAATTCCTGGCCTATTCATTCATTTATTCATTTAGTCACTCTGCAGATGTCGCTAAAGCACATTCTGTGTGTATATGATATACTCTGGGGATACAGAGGTGGGCCAGAGTTCACAGGTCACTCCTTGCTTTTCTTTCCTGTCTCGGTTTTCATGAAACCACTTAGTCTTATCCTCCTTCCCCGGCCACTCCACAATTTTCTTTGCTTTTTTCTCTACCTAAACTCCCCACTGTGGTGGGCCCCAGGCTGATCCGAGGACCTCTTCTAGATCCGCACTGTCTCCCACAGTGT
The DNA here is from genome assembly GCA_004026665.1 of Murina feae. NCBI lineage: Eukaryota > Metazoa > Chordata > Mammalia > Chiroptera > Vespertilionidae > Murina > Murina feae. The sequence goes on from PVJC01000727.1 coordinate 109,007, forward strand.
TAGCTAGCACTCTGCTGATGATAGCTCCTTCCTATCTGCAGTCCAATCCTCTCTGCAGGGCTCCACTTTTACAAAGTGAACTGCCTACTGGCACTTCCTGTGTGATATCCGGTATCGGAACCTTGATTCCCTCACCACTATCCCACCTGGGCTTCATCCCAGGTGTCTCCATCTCTTTACATAGCACCACTATCTACTCAGTTGCTCGAGACACAAATCCTTGATCCATCTTTGATTCTTCCTTCAAATAATCCATGTGCAGGACCTCTGGAGGTGCAGCCAAAATATCAAATGTGGCCTTTTATTTTCATCTCTACCTCAACCACTCCCATTCAAGCTACTATGATCACTTAGGGAGACTGTCTATCTTCCTCCACAGATGCCCCACTAACATCCACTATCTACACAATAGGCAAGGCAATCCTTTACAAGATGACTCCCCCATCTCCCCCCCCCATGCTCCATTAAAACAGCTTCCCACTGTCCATGGGATAAACTACAAACTCTGGCCCCAGGCCCTGAATGAGCCAGATGCTGGGAACCTCTCTCCAGGCTCACCTCCAGGTGTTTATCATGATCCAACCCTGGCCTTCCCTCTGGCTTTTGAAATGCCATACTTGTCCTTGCTTCAGGGCCTTTATTTGACCAGAATTGTCTTGCCAGCCTCTTGGAATGGCTTGTTCTTCAAGGCTCAGCTCAAATATCAAAGACCTTTCCTGATTACACTAGCTAAAGTAGACCCTGCCCCATCCACCCAGTTACTGGTATTTACCATCCTGAGGCTTACCTTAGGATATTTCTTGCATGTATTACAGCCTGCATAGTTGCTGTTCATGGTCTGTGGTCCCCACCTGAGTACCAGTTCCTTAAAGGTGGGAACTTCATCTGGTGTTCACCCCTGTGAGAAATGGCTCAGCTGTCCAAATTTCAAATGATGGACATGGAAACAACAGCATGGTGAAAATGAGACTTTTAATAACACTCTAGAGAGCAGGTGCCCATTTTACAGGATTACACAGAGGGCAAGGAACATAGCCTATTTATTTAGGCCGTCCTCCAGTTCCTCATTGGCTGAGTACTATTTCATCACCTATTTTCCAATAGGTCGCCTAGATCTTGCTGTCTCCCATTGGGTTATTTAAAAAATAAATGGGCTAGGGCCTTCTCCGGTTGCCTCCAACTCTGTTTGTCTAGAGGAATCTCTAGGACATGCTATCAGCCACGTGTACAGCTCTCATCCTCTCTCCCCCGCATCCTGTTTGCTCTGGCGAAATTCAGTAACTACCTGGCCACATGCTGTTTCTTTTCTATGAAGATAAATCAGAGGCATATTTCTTACATCCGCAGGTTCTGGAACATAGTAGGTTCATAGTAAATATTTGTCAAATGGATGAAAGAATGAATGAACTGGATGATAAGCACTTTAGCAGAAGGATATTTTAGAAACCTGTGGAGTTCCGAGAAGAAAGCTGCTGTCCCTGGGAAAGTCAAGGAAGGCTTCCTGAACAGGGGCCATTGGGCCTGGCAAGCAGAGATGAGCAAGCTATTACCAGGAGGGGAAAGGAAGGGAGGAGATAGGATTCCTGCCTGCAGGAATCACACACACAGAAGCACTGAGTAGGAGAACCGGCCTGTGCTTGGGAAGTTGCAGATATGTTTGGGGCTGGAGTGTAAGATGGACAGAGGCAAGAGGGATGTCTGTAGCCCATACCTCCAACTTTCCAGAGCAGGCCTGGTTCTGTGTTATATGGTTGCTCTCTTTTTGTCCCATAGATTCATCTAGTCTAGTCTGTGGCAGGAATTTCTCTCCAGCCACATTCAGGATGTACTCAAGAGGGAGGTGTAATACAACTTCCGAATTCTGGACTATGCAGAACCTTTATATGATTTTGTTTGTTTGTTTTGCTTGATTGTTTTTTCAAGAAAGAGATCTCAACTTTTCTGAAGACTTTCTTTCTACCTAGGACAGTACTCTGACTTCCATAAACACTCACTTTAAACGTAAAAAAGACAACATCCAAAAGAACCAGACATGGAGATACTTTAATCAATTATAAAAATAATAGATTTGTGTGTGGGGTTTTTTGTTTTGTTTTTGCCTGAGGTCCATGGGAGACTGCTTTCTGGGATGAATCTCAGCCAGGAAGCCATCTGGAAAGTCTCTAACACTCCTTGCTTCTCCCAGCCCTTGCCTCAATCTCTTTTGGGGAAGCTAAGCCTTTCAGGATCAGTCCCCAGACCCCCATTGACGCCCAGCTCAGAGATGAATGATTCTATATGGAGCTTTCTTAATAGGTATGATCCAGAGATTGCCTTGCTAGAGACTGCAAGCTCCTGGGAGTTTGTAGCCAGAGGCCTAGGTTTGATTTTGCAGCCAGCTCTGCCGCTTCCTGCTGCAAAATCCTGGGCAAGTTCCTTAAAGCTCTGGGAGCTTCAGTCCCTCCTCTGTATGGCTGGAACTAAGCAAGCAGCTCACCCTTCTCAACTTGCCATTAGCCCTGCCAAGCTTCAATTTCTCATCTCCGAACCTGAGATAAACCCCGCTGCCCTTCCTGGATTGCATTTTCCTTCCTGCATTGGATTGAATCTGAGATAAACCCTGAAGTGAAGTGCTGCCCAAATGTGAGGGACTCAGCACCATCACAGCACCAGGCCCGGGCTTGGCCTGTGCCCAGTGA
>PVJC01000728.1:0-112148 GCA_004026665.1 Murina feae
TGGGCAGTAGGCAAGCTTGGGAGGCAGGCAGCACCCAGCCCTGGTCACAGCTCAAAAAAGAGAACAACATGCAGGGGAGGGCAAGAGTCTGAGAGATCAACATAGAGGGGGTGCCTGCTCCAAGCCTTGATGGTGTGCCTGGGGGCAGGTCCCCAGCAGGTAGACACACACAGGAGGACTGCTCCAAGCCTCAGATGCGCCTGGGGGTAGGTCCCCAGTGGCCACACACACACACACACACACACACACACACAGAAGGCACCTGGCAGACTGGGGCCATCATAGGACATCCACTGAGGGGTCCCAGACTGTGAGAGGGCACAGGCCGGGCTGAGGGACTCCCTCCTCCCCGAGTGCACAAATTTTTGTGCACCGGGCCCCTAGTAAATATATAAAATATATTTTAAAAAGAAGAAATGGAAAACACTTAGATTTTAAAAGGAAGAAGTAAAACTTCAACATGGTCATCTATGTAGAAAATTCTGTGGAATCTACAATAGATGCTACTAGAACTGATAAGTGAGTCAAGCAAGGTTACAAGAGATAGGCTGTTATACAGAAATCAATTCTATTTCTAGATACCAGCAACAGCAAAGAATTGAAAGTTTAAATAATAGCATTCATAATAACAGCAAAAATACTTAAGGATAGTCTGGCATAATATATTGAGTATATCAAAATTCTGAGGAAATAAAGACAACCTAAATGAGTGAAGAAATAGACTCCATGTTTATGGATCAGAAGATTCAATATTGTTAAGACTTCAATTTCCCCCCCAAATCTATAGATTAAGCACAATCTCAACAAAAATCTGAGAAAGGCTCTCTTTCTTTGGTAGAAATAAAGATTTTTAAAAAAGAACAAAGTAGGGGACTTTTGCTGCCTGACAGCTACACTAATCACAGCAATCTGGTTTAGGCTTAAGGATAGGGATAGAGATTAATGGAATAAAATAGGGAGTTTTTATAGACCTGCATAGACATAAACAATTGTTTTTTTAACTAATGCACCAAGGTAATTTAGTAGGGGAAATTATAATATTTTAAAAAATTGGTGCTGAAAGAATTGGATAACTACATTAGAAAAAGCAAAAAACAAAATTTGACCTTTCTTCCACAGTCTATACAAAAATTAACTCAAGATTGATCATAGACTAAAGTGCAGCAGCTGAAACTATAAAATTTATAGAAAGCAGGCAAAAATCTTAATGATCTTGGGGTAATTGAAGACATAGAAGCAAGAAATACAAAAGAACAAAATAGTAAACTCATCAAAATTTAAATACTTGTTTTGAAAATACTGTTAAGAAAGTGAAAAAGCAATCTAAAGACTGAATATTTGCATAACATTTATCTGATAAAAGACTGTTATTTAGAAGACACGAAGAATTCTTACAGTTCATTAAGAAGATATATAACCCTATTAAAAATTTGCAAATCAATTAAAGAGACACTTCACCAAGGAAGATATACAGTTAAGCACATGAAATGCTGCTCAATGTCATTAATCATTGTGGAAATGCAAATTCAGTTCCCAGTGAGGTACTACTACACACCCAGTAGAATGTCTGAAATTTAAAAGACTGATGATACTATGCATTGACAGGGATGTGGAGCAGCTCTAGCACTCCTTCACTGCCAGTGGGAATGCAAAATAGCACAGCCACTTTGCAGAACAGTTTGGCAAGTTCTTATAAATTAAAACTAGAGGCCCAGTGCACAGATTTGTGCACCGGTGGGGTCCCTTGGCTTGGTTTGTGGAAATCAGGCCAAAACTGGCTCTCCAACATCCCCCAAGGGGTCCCGGATTGTGAGACCCCTCTTGCAGGCCCAGCCCCCAAGACCTGGAAGCCCACTGGCTCCCTTCTTCCTCCTCTCTAGGTCCTGGGTATAGGTGAACCAGATTTGGGGCCAACAGTGCCCCCAGCAACAACCTAACCCATGGCTGATACTGCGAGGAACCAGGCTTCCTTCTCTGTTGGTTGGAATGTCTGCTCCCTGGTGGTCATTGCACATCATAGCTACTGTGCAGACAGGCAAACAATTGATCAGTCGTTTAGACTTTTATATATATAGACTAGGGGCCCGGTGCACAAAAATTTGTGCACTTGGGAGGTCCCTCAGCCCAGCCTGTGCCCTCTCATAGTCTTGGACCCCTTGGGGGATGTACACCTGCTGGCATGCCTGGCCAGCCTGGGTGAGGGGCTGATGGCTGTTTACAGGCTGGCCAAGCCCCCCAGTGGGAACCCTCACCCCATTGGAGTGTGGCCAGCCTGGGTGAGGGGCTGAGGGCCATTTTCAGGCTGCTCACAGTCCTTTCAGGGTTCGGGTCCCTACTGGGGTGCCTGGGAAGCCTAGGTGCGGGGCTGAGGTCTTTTTCAGGCTGCCCACAGTCCCTTCAGGGTTTGAGTCCCTACTGAGGTGCCTGGGAAGCCTGGGTGCGGGGCTGAGGGCTGTTTTCAGGCTTTCAGGCTGCCCACAGATCCCATTGACCCAATGTCCCAGCAAGGCTGGCTGGAAGCAGGTTTCTGGGATTTATTTATCTTTTATAATTGAAACTTTGCTTTAAGTGGAGGCCTAGGCAGGTAACAAAACCTCCTGTTGGCTCCAGCTCCCTGGCTTCTATAATTGAAAGAATGTTGCCTTAGTAGATGCCCAGCTGGCCTAGGCAGGCAGTTTCCTCCATCACTGGTGCAGCGGAAGCCTCCTGTTTACTCTAGCTCCGTGATTGCTTGCCTCCATCTTGGCTTGGTTAATTTGCATACAGCCACTCTGATTGGCTGGTGGGCATGGCTTAGGCATCCTGAAGAAACGGTCAATTTCAATATTACTCTTTTATTAGATTAGACTAGAGGCCCGATGCACAAAATTCATGCAAGAGTAAAAAAAAAAAAAAAGAGAGACATATGTACTACTCTTTGTAATACTTTAAGCAATAAAACAAAATTTTAAAAAATTCATGCAAGAGTAGGCCTTCCTTCCCCTGGGTGCCGGCACCGGCTTCCCTCTGTCACCCGGGACCCGGGCTTCCCTCGCAGCCCCGGCTTCATCCAGAAGGTTGTCTGGAAGTACGTCCTGTCTAATTAGCATATTATGCTTTTATTATTATATATTATTATAGATGTACACTTACCATACCAGCCAGCAGTTCTGGCTATCTACTAAAAAACAATAAAAACATATATCAACATAAGACTCATGTTTGCATGTTCCTCAGAACTTGTTCATTATAGCTGAAAACTGGAAAAAGTGACTTCAGATGTCCTTAACTGATAAATTGTTATACACAATTTGTATCCCACAATATACAGGGGTGGGCAAAAGTAGGTTTATCATAACAATAAATAATACAATAACTAATAAACAATAATACAAGAATAAACCCATATTTTATGTACTCAGAACTATAAACCTTTTGCCCACCCTTGCAATTTATTTGTTTACTGTTACATATCTTATCTCAAGAAAAACCCTGAAAATTTTGAAAGTATTTAGGAAGGATTGACTAGGATGGTGAGAAGTCTAAACATTTTTCCTTCTACATATAAAAGTAAAAGATTCTACAAACTTTCTATTTCCTAAGAAATAGAAAAATTTTTAAAGACATGGTAGCAATTGTAAAGCACTTGAAAGTGTGAAATCTGGGAAAAGGATTAGTGATTCTTTTTAACTCTAGACAGCTGACCTAATCCTGAAGACAGCAGTAATGGAAAGTGATATTATAGGAGACAGATTGTGCTTCAATCTGAGAAACATCTAGAAAGTATATGTTTGCTTTTCAACACCATTCACATTTAACTTTACATGCTTCCTGGCTGGTACCTGCTACTTAGTGATCATTATGTATTCATAATGTTTTTATCCCCAGCATACACATTTAACAACTTTTTGACATTGAGCCATATACCATTACTGGAGGTCAGGATTTCATAGGAATTGTAGTTCCCACACAATGGAAAACAAATTAATCTGAGGGCTTAAATCTCTCTCTGTCCTTTTTGGAAGATGTTATAATATTCAAAAGGAAATTGAAATGAATGCGAAGTGAATTTTTATAGATTCGCACATGTTTATTTTGGATTCACACCTAGGCATGTAATTTCTAAATATAGAAGTTTTGAAAAAAATGTTTTCATTTAAAATCATTGGTGTACCAGAGATTTCAATTTGAAATGCATTAAATTTTGACATACTTTCACTTCGTTTTCATCATTTTAATAAGAGTTTTTGTTGCCATTACACACAAGGGGAAGTTGAGGTTTTCACTTTTTATCAAAGTGATTCTGTGGTTGTGCATAATGGAGTGTCGTATCCAGGGGAGGCAGTGTAGAATTGCCATGTTCCAGAAATCATGCGGGCTTTCTGTTTGCATCACTCATAAGACTATACCCTGGCCCACAGACAAGAGGAACAGTCATCATAGATTTCAGACCAGGGGTAGTAGTACTTTTTAATCTTATATATATGAGAATGGTCAGCAGCCACTGTGATGAAAAGGTTAAAAACATTGGAGATTTCCAAAAACTACTTTACAGAAGACTTTGTCTTAATGAGACATTTTCTGATGTCACTCTATACAGAATAACATTTTTAAAATTTCCTTTTAAGTGTTTATATGCACAAATATTTAAACCTGACACAGCAATGCTGACTTTTAAGTAGAGAAATGTATACATATTGCACAGTATATAGTCCTTGAAGTAGCATGTGGTAGACAATTAAAAAAAAATATTTCAATTACAGTCATGTGTCCTTAATGGTAGGAATATATGCTAAGAAATGTGTGGTTAGGCAATTCTGTCATCATGTGAACATCATAGAGTGCACTTGCTCAAGCCTGGATGGCATAGCCTACTACATACCAGGGCTACATGGTATAGTCATTTGCTACCAGAGTACAAGCCTGTATAGCACATTACAGTACTAAATACTGGAGGCAACTATAACACAGTGGTACTTCTGTATCTAAACATAGGAAAGGTACAGTAAAAACATGGTATAAAATACTAAAAATGGTACACCTGTACCATGAATGGGAGCTTGCAGGAATGGAAGCTGCTCTAGGTGAGTCAGCGAGTGAATGTGAAGGCCTAAGACATTACTGACTGAGCCGAGCCAGCTCAGCCAAGGGTTTCCGCAAGCATGAGGGAGGGCAGCGAAGGATCAAGAAATGACAAAGAGAATAAGCTGGGTCTAGATGGATCTTCCTGTGCCTGGCAGAGGCCACAGAGAGAGATCCAGACAGCAAGCTGAGCCTTTATTTTATAGCCAGAGGTAAACAAGGTAGTGGTCACCATAGTTACAATGTTCTTGTGAGTTTCACTTGTTTTGGCAGCACTTGCTGCATCTCCCTGAACCCATTAGCTACCCAGATAAGATCTAGAGAGGGTCATAAGGTCCGGCCTAATTTTGTTAAGAGGATTATGGCCTCTAAGCTGGGACTTGTTTGTGGCTTTGCCAACAAGTCAGTCCGAAGCTTAACCCTATAGCCACTCCCTACAACTGGCCTCTATTGTAGACTTTATAAACACTGTACTCCAGCATCACCAAGAACGTGCAAGAAATGCCTTGTGCTACATTACAATGACTATGAGGTAATTACCAGGCAATAGAAAGTGTTCAGCTCCATTGTGATTATGGCACCACCGCTGTATATGTAGTCCACTGACCGGGACGTCATGATGCAGCACATGACTGTGCTTTGTTTTTACATTGCATTATGGTATAGAAAAATGTTCTGATAATTAGTATTGGGTTAGATACAGAATTCTTTTCAAAGAACTAATGCTTACAAATGAGTTTAAATATTTTAAATCTAGATAGTGCAGGTCTAGTTTTTAAAAGTAATATTTTCCTAGATGGATTTTTAAAAATGTTAAATATATCATGTTATAGCTTACCATATGTCTAGCTAGAAAGAAAAAAAATATGTAAGAGCATGCAGTACAAGAAAGAGGAAAGCTTGGTTAGATAGATCTTTAGCTGCTAAGTTCTGTCAACATATTTTAGTGAAAGGAGCTGTACATACATTTACCACCACTCAAACAGAATTAAATTAATCCCTGCCAGCATGGCTCAGTGGTTGAGCATAATCTTTGAAGCAGGAGGTCATGGTTCGATTCCCCATCAGGGCACATTCCTGGGTTGCAGGCTCGATCCCCAGTAGAAGACGTGCAAGAGGCAGCCGATCAATGATTCTATCTCATCACTGATGTTTCTGTTTCTCTTCCTCTTTCTTACTCTCTGAAATCAATAAAATATATATTTTTTTAAAAGCTACGAAGCTCAGAGTAAGAGCATAAAATGTGATCAACAGGAAAAATGAGACACTTTTTACAGAAATGTTTAAAAGTACCAATGACCTTTGTGACCTAAAGCTCAAGTATTGTATAAGGACAGTGGATGTTGTACAGCGATTTTTCTTTTTATGTTTTTAAATATATATCATTCAGGTTTTTGGTGTGCACACAATAAATATTTGTTTAAAGAATATATGAAGAAAAGAATTGATTATACAAAACTAACAACTAGGTCCTGGTATAGCTTTTCCTTTTTTAAATCAGCTTAATTTCACATTGAGAACTTTTAAATTTTGACATTAAATGCCATTTTGACTAGTGTATCACTTTTATTAGGATAACTTTTGTCTTAAAGCAAGGCACTCATAAATCATTTTTCAACATAAACTCTCATATTCACAGAGAACATGTAGATCTTTATGACTTCAGTTCAGCAAATTGCAAGTCCAATCTTATAGTTGTTTGATGGCTCACCAGAGAATTCAATAAACAAATCAGATGAATTCCCTATAATCTTATCATCTAAACTACCAAGGACAGTATATGGGCATTACTTGCTCTGATAATAGATTTAAAAAGAATAACAAAACCTAATTCATTTGACTTTGTCTGTTGTATCTCAGCTTGAGGATGGCAGGGGGGAGTTCTTAGTGAAATAATTTACATTGAAACAGCATGATTGTTTTAACACTAGAAAAACGCTATGCTAAAAACATAAAGCTTAATTGTATATTTTAGTTTTGCCATTATATAGACACTAGAGGCCCGGTGTACGAATTCGTGCACCAGTGGGATCCCTCGGCCTGGCCTATGGGATCAAGCAAAAACCAGCTCTCTGACACCCCCTGAGGGGTACCAGGTTGTGAGAGGGCTCAGGCCAGGCCTAGGGACCCCACTGGTATACAATTGGGGCTGGAGAGGGACAACAGGAGGGCTCCAGGGTATGACTGTCCCATCTCGCTCAGTCTGAATTGGCCAAACCATCATAGCGAGCTAACCTGTGAGTCAGAGCCTAAGCCTCCTGGTGGTTAGTGCACATCATAGTGACTGGTCAACTGTCTGCCCCCTGGTTGTCAGTGCCTGTCATAGTGAGCAATTGAGCGCCCTTAGCATATTATTAGCATATTATGCTTTGATTGGCTGAATGGACCACAAGACACTTAGCATATTAAACTTTTATTATATAGGATAACCTTAGAAAATACTTAATTTTTTTATTTAAATATCCATTACAGTTTGGTGTCTGTTACCTCATTTTTATAGTTAGAAAAATAAATTGATCATGCAAAGAAAAAAAGTTTAGAAAGTAACAAGAAAATATATTTTTTTCTCAAAGAGTCTTAGAAACAGGCTGATTTGACTAAACATATGTCATTTCATTTGGAGATAATGTTTACAATATATATCATAATTATGTACAAATATCACATATTTGGACTGATTATTGCAGACTTTTATTATATTTTTAAAATTCAATTTAACGTGATCATGTGATCCATACTTTTATCTTTCGAGGGTGACTTATAATAACATGTTCAGAGCACACTAGTGCAAGTATTTTGTTTTTTCCTGTGGTCATCCTTATCAGGATGAATTCTCATATTGCAAATATGTACTATAAATTATACTGGATTACAGAACTTTAAAGATGTGTACAGTAGGTGCTATAATGCCACCCAAAATACCTGCATGAATGTTAAAGAGATATATACTTTAACACACACTTTTAGAAGTGAGTATATTTCATGGGAGGAATTGTCTATTTTATATGTAATTACAAATCACTTCTGTTTCACCAAACTGTAAAGTGATTTTGAATATGAACTAATATTGGGTAAATAGTGAAGAATGTTAAGTTGTAGTGGTAAATTCAGGAAGAAAGCCAAGTTGTGATTTTGAGCAAGTAGGCCTTCATGATGTAAAATGCTGTTTTCTTATGCAATATGGAACAATTCTTATTTCCTCTGAGTAAATAATTCTGATTTGGAATTAGGGATTGTATTTTGAAGAAAGGAAGAAACTTGTAACATCACATTGGAGTTTTGATTATTATATTGTATAATTACATAATTTCTTATAAATAGAATTTAGATTTTAAAAAATAATGTTCTGCTTTAAAAATTTTCACGAGGTCTTTCTTAAGATTCCTTCTTTCATCTCTAAAATCAGCAATTAAAATCTGTTTCAACTATTTGGCAAGTGGACCACATCTTTTGTTTTTCTCTCCCTGACTTGTGTTTACATTACCTTTAAACACTTGCCTTGCGGAGGAAATAAACATCTACATTCTTAGAGAAAACTATTAAACTAAAAGGTCTGACAAAGTAATTCTCAAAAGAGTTTAAAGAACTTATGGCTTAAATGAATGTGAATTCTAATTTACTTACTTTGAGCTTGGCTGCTGTTTTTGATTAATTTGCGTCTTGTACATTAATTGGTTCCCTCAATCTCCTGTCAGATTTATAGTAGGGAAGTTATATTATCTTAACCCCACTCTATTATTCATTTAAAGAGAGATAAAAGATCAGTATAGAAAGTTAAGAAGTACACTGCAGTTGGCAAAAGATAATAAATAGAATAAGCACATACACTTATATTTGTGTGTGTATCTGTGTGTATGTATGTGTGTCCAATATATATAGATGAGGATATAGAACCATTGCAACTCAGTAATAAAAAGTCAAGACAACTGGAGTGTTTTAAAAAATGGACAAAAGATTTGAAAAGATACTTCACAGAGGAAGACATGTGCATGGTCAAAAAACGCATGAAAAGATACTTAAAATCATTATTCATCAGGGCATTGAAAATGAAAACCACTATAAAATACAACTAGATACCCAGTAGAGTGGCTAAAATTTTAAAAGATAATACTAAGTGTTGGTGAGGAGGTAAAGCAACTTCACCTTTCATGCATTGCTAATTGGAATGTAAAATGGTACCACCACTTTGAAAAAAACAACTTGGCAAATATTTGAAAAGTTAAATATATACTTACTTAACATATGACATCAATTATTTGTCTTAAGGGAAATGAAAATTAATGTCCAAAACTTGCACTCAAATGTTTATCATAATTTTGCTCATAATATCCAAAATCCAACCCAAATACCTATCAATAGGCAAATAGATACACCAAATATAGTACATCTGGTACAATGAAATACTCTTCAGTTACAAAAAGGAACAGATTGCTGACACTTGCAATAACATGGATGAATGTCCAAAACATGATAGTGAGCCAAAGAAGCCAGACACTCTATGATTCCATTTATGTGAAACTTTAGAATAAAGATAAATCTAATATGGCCCCAGGATGAAGTGATATACTAGAAAGGAAATGGTATATTTTACTTTGATGGAAATATTCTATATCTTTATTAATGTGGTGTTTATAGGTTTATTCATTTGTCAAACTTATTGACCTTTACATTTAAAATAGATATATTTGTGTGAATTATACCTGAATAAAGAAAATTTTATTTTTTACAAATTTTATTTATAGTTGATTCTTAAAGGAAAATAGCTCAATTGATTAAATGAACACCTAAACATAATATCAAAATTAAGCCCTGTTTAAAACTTCAAAACTTCTCCAAAAGAAATGAATTAATTCACCAACTCTCCTTATTTTAGTTTTTCTTTTTAAATCTAAAACTAACAAAACTACATCCCCCCCCCATTTTATTATCTCTAAAGCTTAGTAACTTACCAAAAAGTTACTAAATAGTGCCTCTCTCTACATATATTTACCCATGTAAGGTATGCTATATCTCAAAAAGTTTTCGTGTTATAAAGAGGACATTACTATGGAAATCTTAAGTTCAGTGGTACAAGAAGTTAGGAGTTTGCTGCCATATGTAGAGCATCAAAAGTGTGTATAGTATTGTAATACATCTGTTTTGTTTTTTGTCATTTTTTTATGATCTTTTATTTTTTTCATTTCTGTTCTTTTGGGTGCCACTTTGATTGCTCAGCTAACCTCTCCTGCCACCCAGGCCTGCCATTTTAAGTATAGAGGTGATTTATTTTTTATTTTTATTTTTTTGAGGCTTCATGGATCCTGATGAGAGATCAATCTTGGTCACTTTGCTTCATGGATCCTGAAATATCAATCTTGGTCACTTTTCTTGGCACTTTTTTTTTTTTACTAAACAGTCTCATTATGTTAGTCTTCTTTAACCTTCCTGCAGATTTGTTATTGGGCGAGAAAAACCAGGACAAGTGAGTGAGGTTGCACAGTTGATAAGCCAGACACTGGAACAAGAAAGGCGCCAGAGAGAGATGCTTGAGCAGCACTACGCCCAGTATGATGCTGACGACGACGAGGTAGGCAGCCTGAGCAGGCATTCTCTTCCTGCATTTCTTCTCCCGAGGTTCCTACTGTATAAAACTCTCTTTCCTTTATAACAGGATGGCAGGGTTCTTCGCATTTTCCCAAGGAGTGTGTGTGTATATTCATTCTCCCAGAAAAGAAATTTTACTTCCTTTTATTACTCACTTATGAATCAAATATTGGTATTCCGTTGACAGTGTGAAGACTTTGGAATCAAATAAGTCATCCTTATCACACTATTATTAAAAGAAATCCACTGAAACAAAACAAAAAAGAGTAAAACCACCAAAATGTGAATGGTTGCTGTCTTTGTGGTTTGAATTAGGTGGGTTTTTTCCTTTACTTTATGTTTTTGCAATTTTTATTAAATTTTCAGCCAGTATGTAATGCTTTTTCAAAAAAAATCAGTAAACATTTGCATGAAAGAGCACACACATACAAACCCAGAAAAGCAGTAAAAAACACTGAGGTTTGTAGGCTTTTCTTTTTGTCCAGGAAGAGAAAGTTCCTTGGATCTGCTCGCTATGATTTGTGCTAACACAACGCAGAACAAAGCTTTCCCACCAGCACATATTCCAGGGAGTAGATACATATTGGAATAATTTTGCATCCTGTTCTCTGTAGAAGATCAAGTAAATGAATAGAAGCTAACCCCCAAGTGAAAACAGCTGTCGGGAACCCTTGTGTGTTGTAATATAATACAGATGCTGGTCTATTTCTAATGTAAATGCCAAGCGTACATTGATATAATGGGACAACATGCTTTATTTTAAATGTGCATGTGTTTCATATTGGCATATCAAAAAATCCATCAACAATTTAGTTGTAGTGTTTCATTCTCCATAAACATAGTAAAAATTCAGGTAAAATAAATATTCTTTATCCCAGCTGATACAAGGACAGTGCAACTTTATATGTTCAACCTCTATTCATCTGAATTTATTCTATGTTCAGAACTTTTTACATTCCTGGCCAGCATGTAGTAAAGATTAATAAACAGACATTCAAATATTTTAATGTATTTTTAATCTGGAATGTTTTAACCCAAGTGTATATTAAATTTTCATGTGCTTGTAGTATAATGAGGATGTACTCTCCATTTCTTAGAATAGAAAATTTAAAATGGTGCATTAGTTAACTTATGATCAAAGAGTACATGGCTAGAAAGTCTTCATGTGAAAGTGTCTCATAATCCTATTTTGTTGATTTTATTTTTTCACTTGCAGAATTCATTTGAAATGGCGAGTATTTTTTATTATACTGAGATATTATATATGAAAATGTTATCTTGGATTTAGAAACTAAAAAAGTGATTTCCTCAGATACTTGAATGTTCATCTTACCTAGTCTTCCATTCTCTGTGCTAGTGTTTTATGTTTTAGCAGACATACTAATTTGCGTTAGCTGTTTTAGGATTGTAGATTCGTCTCTGCAGGTCTGGTTTTTACCTGCTCACTCTGCTAGAAAGAATTTGGAGCTGAGGTGCAGGGAGCAGGGGTGACATCAGTGGTGGAGGCTGAGGAGACCAAGCTTTCTGGTCTCTGTGGGCCTCCAGGTCTCTGGCTGTAGAGCACAGGGAATTAGATAAATCTCTGAATTTTTTTCCAGCTTCTAATATTCCATGCATCTATGAAATAAAACATCTGGTGAAACAAGGAAAGAGGGAAAATAAAATAGTTTTTCAAGGTTCGTCAAGTGAAATTTTTAGATCATATACTGCATACTTCTTCCAGTTATTTTGAGGGATTGATCACATTCATCTCCCAAAGTTTTCAGTTCAAACAGGTAAAGTGCTCTCTCTTTCTCTGTCTCTCTCCCTCTCCATATAGATATAGATATAAATATAGATACACACATATCTGTGCATATTATTTTCTAATGTAATAATTTAAGTAAATGCAAAAGGAATGTTTGTTACTCAACATTTATACTTAAAAAATATCATATGGATTTTTTTGCCAATTTTTATAAGGAAAGCAGAAGTTGATTGTCACTTAAGCAGATCTTTTCAGGGCGATCAGGGGTAAGTAAGCATTCAGTGCTGACTACCTAGCAAGGTGCCTTTCCCCCTATAATTGCATGTATCTTTACAGCAAACAGAAGAGATTCCTTTTTTCTCTAGAAATGCAGCAACTGGAGCTTTTTCTGGTAGTTGGCAGGGTCAGGATGGGAAGAGGGGTCTTCCTGGCTCCAAGGCCTGTATTCTGCACCACGCTGCTCTTTCCAAACAGAGTGGACTAAGGGGTCTGCCGTGTTCAAGTGCACAGATAATTGGGTAACGAGATGCTGCAGAGAGGGCTCTTGTTTAAGGTGAGGGAGTATCTTGTAAGAATTTGATTCTGTAACTCTGTCCTATATCCTATCTAATAAAGAGTAATATGCAAATTGACCATCACTTCAACATTCACGTGGTCAAACATGGCTGCCACCAGATGGCTGGCAGAGGAGGGCAGTTGTGAGTGATCAGGCCAAAAAGGGAGGGCAGTTGGGAGGGACCAGGCCAGCAGGGGAGGGCAGTTGGGAGGGACCAGGCTTGCAGGGGAGGACAGTTAGGGGCGACTAGGCTGGCAGGGGAGAGCAGGTAGGGGCAATTGGGCTGGCAGAGGAGCAGTTAGGCGTTGATCAGGCCGGCAGGAAAGTGGGGCAATCAGGCAATCAGGCAGGCGAGTGGTTGGAGCCAGCCGTCCTGGATTGTGATCAGTGGGATTGGGCCTAAATGGCAGTCGGACATCCCTCAAGAGGTCCCATATTAGAGAGGGTTCGGGCTGGGCTAAGGGACATATCCCCTTCCCAACCACCCCCTCCCCCTACATGGATTTCATGCACTGAGGCTTTAGTTGCTGATAATAAGGGAATCTAATTCTTGCATGGTTTTTCACTCTAGGCAAATGCTTAATCCATAAGTATCCCATGAAGATAGGACTTAAAGAGTATATAAATATTTTATAAAATATTGTAGAAATATTGTAGAAATAGAAATCAGGTGCTACAATGTTACTCCAAGTAACCCTCACTTATGAAATGGTCACGGAGCCTTTTCCTCTGTCTCTCTCACTCATGCTCCTCTCTGACTCATGTACTCCCTCTCTCGCTGTTTCACACCACCTCACCCAAGTGTGCTAAGCTGAAACCAACTGTTAATTTTCTGTGCATAGAAGAGATGAAAGCTGTACAAATGATTAAAAGTCACTCTTGTGTAAACACATTATCTATGTGACTTAAAAAATTCATTTCTTTTGCTAATGCTACCAAATATTTTTAAATTGATTTGAGTGTTTCCCTATTTTTTATTTACTCTCTTTCTCTATTAATAAAAATTACAATGTCCAAAAAGTGTAATGGAAATGAGATCAATCAATACTGGTTATCCAGTGGGTAAATGGTCCTTGAATAATTTAGTTAATTTGATATCTACTTGAGCAATTCATTGATTTACATATCTTTGTTAATCCTGAATTGTATAATCAATCATTTGGTTTCTCATGCTTCCTATTTATATAATAATTTTGTGATTTCAAAGATAAAATCATTTTTATTTGACAGTATCCCCTATGACATTCCCTGGGCCAGCCAGGAAAACCTCTAATTAAATGCAGAACAACCAAGTTCATCCAAGTAATTCCAGTGCCAGCATTTAGATCATCATTGTCTACAAAGGATAAATAGCTTCTGGTTTTGGTCAAATCATCCAAGGTTGATTCTAACTTGGAACTTGTCACATTGACAGAGGGGAGTTGCTTGCTTGAATTGTCTGCAGGGAAAACATTGTAATTTGATAAATATATCCAGAAATTGTAAAAGTACAGTGGAATTACAGTTGGGATTAAAACTACTTTATCATGTATTATGTATGCTTAGATATATCTGGTTTAATGCTTTAGGAAAGCATAAATGATACTCCAGAAGAATTAAAATAGAGAGATAATATCCAAGCTCTAAATTTCTGTATTTTTGTAGGCTTATCTTCTCCAAGTATTTAAACTAGAAGAGTTTATAATAAGCAAACAGCCAATTCAACATAATTTGCATTCCTATATCTTTTTACACTCAATGTTAAACATTCTGATTCTTTAAAAACAAAGTGGCTCTTTAAAATGGCTCTACCAAAAGGCCTAAGGTGGCTTTTAAAAATGGCTTGTGAAAATGGTTTTACCTAAAGGCTAAAGAATAAAAGAGATCCTACAAAAAAGAGGAAGATACAAATCTGAAAAATTGAAAAATGTTAAATGTAGATCTGTGTGTAGTATTTGCATTTCTGGATTTAATAGAATTATTGTTCCTTTCCCCTCCTTCCCTCCCTTCCTTTTTCTTTCTTTTCTTGTCTTTTTTCTTTCTTCTTCTTCTTCTTCTTTTTTTTTTAACAATCTGAAAAGTAGCCATGGAGGATTTCAGTAAAACCCTCAAACAGTTAATACTGTCCCATGAAATTCTGTGGTATGCTAAATTTTTCAACTAGATTTTAATTTTTAATAACAAGTTAAATCTCCCATCATCCTTCACAACAATCTATCTTTAGCACTTGAGTGGTGAGATGATATAATTCTGGTATGTTTTGTGTACTATGCATATTTGGGGCATCTCTATCAGAGAGTATTTTGCAACATGAAACGCTGTGGGCTCAGACTAGAAATGAAGTCTGAACTGGTACTGTACCGCTTTTTTAAATTAGAAAATAAATATGGTCGTTTACATTAAAATGAGCTATTTTACATGCACATTTAAAGTTATCTGATTATTTTGCTTTTGCCTCTTTCTATATCATTTTAAACTATACTGTTTATTACATTTAAAGGGTTAGATTATAGATGGCATTTCAAAGTCTCTTTAGGCAGTAGTGCATAACTATGTTAATCATCACTCCAGTAATGGAGGCCACATTTTTTAAAAACATAATTTAATCTTTCTATAATTTCTTTCCATTACTGGAAATTAATATCATTATAACTACATCATAACAATATTAGTTAATTTTTTAGAATCTTTTAAAGTACTGAATACAATTTGGAGCAGCTACCTACTCCATATGCAAATATATATGCATTTTCATTGCTTCTGTTAACGTAATAATTGAAGGCAAAATATAATGGAAGCTATGGTTTGCACAACTGTTAAAAGGTTACAAGAATAGAATTTTTATGTGAAAAGCATTAAAGGGATAGCATTATATTTGACTCATGCTGTTTGCTGTTCCTGGTTGAAAAAAGCTTGTGTCGTGTGAACAAGAGATTGTAGTTTTTATGGATGGCTTTTTAACGATGTGGATTGACTTTATTCTGTGTTTATACCAGTGGGGCATTCTTTTAGTTCTTGAAAGTGTATGCTACAGCAGGCAGCGGAACGTCAATGATTTGTTTCTTATTCTTTACCATTAGGCTGCTCTCTTTAGTGGGGTAAATCCTTCTTTAATTTTTATTGTCAACTATTTTAGAACACGGTGGCTGACTTGCAAGGAGTGTCTGGCAACTGCAATAACAATAACAACTATTTCCTTAAGGTTTGTTTTCTACTGGGGAATAATGCTTGTCTGTACCTTCCTGCTTCATGTGTGAAATGAAATAGTCTCTCTCTTAGTAACTAGCTTTATACTCACAAGATCTTCTCTAGAGCTGTGTGCTGTGAATGTTGAATAATAGTTTGAGGATTATTGTTTGAAAAATAACATTTAATCTGAATCTTGTGTCTACATATCTTAGATGCAGAACTGGACTCACTTCCTAATATTTAACCATGGATGTTTTTAACCTCTAACACTTTTAATATTTTGTCATTCATATTAAAGGGAAACAAAAGATATCTAACAACAGAGCTGTATGTTGTTAGCATAATACAACATACACAGTAATTTATATTGTCTTTAAATCCAGCGATTTTCTTTTAATACAATGTTCTTAATTTAAAAAATAAATAAATGTATATATCTTTAAATTATCATAGTATTTACTTGCATGGTCTATATGGTGGACATGCCAAAATGTCTAAAAATGTGTTATATTATAAATAAAATAATTCTCATTATCTTTAGCTGCCAGTAAGAGAGAGGAGCTTGAAAAAAGAAGTCAGTTTTTCTTTTTCTGAAACATATGAAAAGATGCCCAACCATATAAGCAATGAGGATGTGGAAATGAAAAACCAAAATGAATATTTCGTACCTACTGAATTGATTTAAATGGGATATTTTACGTTTGGGTGAGAATGTGGGGTAAAAGAACCTCTTATTCTCTGCACATAGGAACATAAATTGGCCCAACAACTTTGAAAAACCTTTGGACATTATCTAGTAAAGTGAATCAACAATTATATTTCTTACTAAACGCATTATATACATAAGCTATAATAAATGTATAATATTGTTTTTAATATAGAAAAAATTGGGTACAACTCATATCTTTATAAACAGAGAAAGGGTAAATATATTGTAGTATAGTCTTACAGTAGGGTAATATACAGAAGTTATTTCAACAAGCCACAACAACTGGTGGACTCTGAGGAGTGTACCATTAAAATAAAAAAGGCACAGAAGAATAGAAACAATATGATTTCATTTATACAAAGTTTAAAATCTTGTAAAAATAAATAACACATTGTTTAGTTATAATAAAAATATTTAAAAACTAGAGAAAATTAAGAGTGATAAAAGCAGATTTACTCTGCAGGGTAAGTGTTAGAAATAGATTCAAGGAGACACACACACATAAAGGACCATAACTATAATGCTGTGGTTCTGCTTCTGTTCTTGAACTATGTTATTAGTGCATTGGTTGTGCACTAATAACATCATTATTCATTATATTTTCTATACGTTACTAAGTACCCTGTATCAACTCAATATTTAATGAAAAAGGTTAAAATCTGACATGTAGAATTGCTTCGATTTAGCAGTTATGTAGATATAAAATGAATACTTCCTGCTCTTCAAGGACTTACAAAACGACTTAAGAACCTGTGTCTCAAACTTGCTTCGATGTGAGGATCTCATAGTACTTCTTTAAAATGATAGATTTCTACCTTGAGCCTCAGACTTACTGAAATAGAATATGCATGATAGACAATCAAAGCTTATGGGAGTTTGTGGGAAGGGTTAGCTGCAATCAGAGCTGGAGTTGTCCCGTTTAAAGATGCCAGGAAAATGGATATAAAGACCTTCAAGTCCTGGTATTGCAGAGATTGCAAAAAGGTATTGCTGCCAAGAATCACCAGATAGCCAAAATGAGGAAAGGAGTTGAATTATTCTCCCTCCAAGGAATTTGTAAGATTGATTTATTTTTATTATCAATGGGTAGATAATCCATAGAAATACCATCAATGACATTTTTGTTGATTTTAGTTTATTGTTTACTATATATTCTATAGCTTATTGACATATGTGTGTGTGTGTGTGTGTGTGTGTGTATAACTTCTGGTTCTATTTAATGACCTATCAGCATTTTTGTAATCGTATGAGTCAGTTTTTATATGAACACACCATATTTTCCAAGATTTAATTAGTTGTATAATTATAGAATTATTAAAACAATGATAATATGTATCACTTTGGTCACTGTAGTTGTTCTCTTCTGCAGATAAAATCAAGGTAATACAAATCTCTTAGTCTCTTCCCACAGTTCTGTTGGCATTAGAACAAGTGCTTCATTGTTTCCTTGGAAAGAAAAATGAAACTCAAGGAAGGCTGCCAACTTGAAATTGCAGTGTGACATTTGAATTACAGAGGTCTACTTTGGTCTGTTGACTGTTCAGTTCTGGGTCTCAGTGGGAAAAATAGGGCTCACTGGTTCCCTCCTCACATAGAATATATTTATCAGGGACTTAAAGACAATAACATTTATGTCTTAGTAAGTGGGTAACATTATTAAGAGGAATTGAATTGGGACTATTGAGTCATGGAAAAATATAATTTATACTCCCAAGAAGCTTGCTATTTTGCTGTGGAAACAATAAATATATATGGTAAGGAATTTAAATCATTTTCAAGGCAACCTGTCAAAAGATCAGACAACCATAGTGTAAAAGAATCATCACAACTAAAGACATACAAAGTAAAAGCATGAATTTGAGATTCATGGTTTCAAATTTGATTGCAAGAAGTTTTTTGTTATTTTTGTTTGTTTTCTATAATGGAGAAGCCAGCTCAATATTGTATATATTCAAAGAAATTAAAAGGTCAGTTTACCTTCAGAGCTGAGTATATAGAAAGGAGTAGTGATTGGAAAGTCTTTGAAAAGGTAAATTGAATAATATTGTAGAAACTTGAAAAATCAGCTGAATTTCTATATTCCATTAAATAATAATTGGTAGAAATGCTCTTTGATTGGAACTATCTTTTCAAGGGTTTGTGTATGAACAAAGTCTTGGAGATAGAGATAGTCTTTCCCTCTGGAGCAAGGGCAGTAATACTGCCTGTTATAAAAGATGCCGGTTACCCATGCTTTGGGGTCCTCTCTTGTCATGTCTATGTGTATAGACATTATTTGGCCCTGTTCTCATCACTCTTTGGAAAGTGTGGTTTGAGGTTTCAGCACAAAAATCATGATCGACTATATCAGCTAGTATGTAGATCAATCCTGGGTTAGAGGAAAGTTCTAACCTTGCTCAGACAATACTTCCAGGGAAACACACCCACACTGAGCATGAAAGGAGAGAATTTACAAACACAATGGCAAGAAGCCTGGTAAATCTTTAGAACTCTAGCTGGTTCACTGAAGAGATAATGGGGTAAGATATATATAAAGCTAGTTAAGGAGAAATAGCAACAGTTGGGCTGCCTTTCAACTCAACCTCTATTGTAGTTTATTGTGCCAACTTTACATTAATTCATACAGCAAAAGACTTCAGCTTTTTGTAGAGGGTCTTTGCTGCTCTAAGGGAGTATTGGTCTTGTCAAGAAGATTTTCTTGAGATAGACAAATTCATGTGAGAAACCACTGATTTGGGTTTATAATACTGGTGAAACTTTGAAATTTTGTCAGTCTCACCACATTGGAAAACTTCACCATCCCTTATGTTCAAACCAGATTCATAATTAGACTCCAGATTGAGATTTCCTCTATAACAGAGTCCCTGTTGTGAGAGTTAAGGCTATGGCTTCTGAGTCAGACTCCCCAAATCTAAATAGATTGTGTTCATAATGATGACTCACCTTATATACTGCTTCGGGTGGACATTGGAAGTTTGGTTAAAACATGAGTAATCACTGCACTGCTCAAAACTGAAAACTGCTTTTCCGACGAAACACCAAATGGCAGATAACGCCGGTGCTGCAGGAGGCCCCGGAGGCCCCGGGGGGGGGCCCCAGAATAGGAGGTCGCGGCGGCTTCTGTGGAGGATTTGGCAGCGGCATCCGCAGCCGGGGTCGCGGCCGCGGAGCTCGTGGAGGCAAGGCCGAGGACAAGGAGTGGATCCCTGTCACCAAGCTGGGCCGCCTGGTCAAGGACATGAAAATCAAGTCCCTAGAGGAAATCTACCTATTCTCCTTGCCGGTCAAGGACTCTGAGATCATTGACTTTTTCTGGGGGGCATCCCTCAAGGATGAAGTCTTGAAGACCATGCCTGTGCAAAAGCAGACACGTGCTGGGCAGAGGACCCGGTTCAAGGCATTTGTCGCCATTGGGGACTACAGTGGACATGTTGGTCTGGGTGTGAAGTGCTCAAAGGAAGTAGCCACTGCCATCTGTGGGGCCGTTATCCTGGCCAAGCTCTCTATTGTGCCCGTGCGGCGAGGCTACTGGGGAAACAAGATTGGCAAACCCCACACCGTTCCTTGCAAGGTGACTGGCCACTGTGGCTCTGTACTGGTGCCTCATCTCCTGCCCCCAGAGGTACGGGCATCGTCTCGGCCCCTGCGCCTAAGAAGTTGCTGATGATGGCCGGTATTGACGACTGCTACATCTCGGCCAGGGGCTGCACTGCCACCCTGGGCAACTTCACCAAGGCCACCTTTGTTGCCATCTCTAAGACATACAACTATCTCACCCCAGATCTCTGGAAAGAGACGGTGTTCACCAAGTCTCCCTATCAGGAATTCACTGACCATCCTGTAAAGACCCACACCAGAGTTTCTGTGCAGAGGACCCAGGCTCCAGCTGTGGCCACCACATAATTTTATACAAGAAAAATAAAGTGAATTAAGCCTGCTAAAAAAACAAACAAACAAACAAACAAACAAAAAACCTGAAAACTACTGTACCTTATTACTGGCACAAAGCTGCTCTCTGCTGCCATGCCCCTTGATGCTTCCTCTCTCTATTCTGACCTTCAGGAGAAAGATGGCTATGGTTAGGCCTGAGATCTTTTTGTTCACTAGAGAGATTAAATGCTACATGAACCCCTTGAGTATGCTAGGAAACTTTGAGAGAGAGGCACCCAAACTTTCTGGTTCTGTGAATACTGGTTCACAGATCTTCATCTCATCCAGTCCCATAGTGAGAAAAGATACCGAAATTCAACTGATGTGGTTTGGCAGGGTTCACAGGAGGGAAGGAAGTGAAAGTGATCTTGTAGATGTGACTTTGGGCAAATGCAAGGTAATGCTGTTAGTGTTTCCACTGTTAGACATATAATGGAATTGATGTGTTATATGCCTGCACTTCTTTGTCCCATTAGTGCCAAAATGGAGATTTCCCATTCAGGGATTGCCACATGTAGAGCAGTAATAGTAGGACATTTAGAGCACTCTCCCTGTTTTCTCCCATGTAGTCCAGAAACAATACAGAATCCCAGGAAGAGAAAGGGAAATCACAGCTTATTTAAATACTTAATGCCTGGCAGAACACCTGTGCCTTTTCCCAACACAACACTACTTGTCTGATGCAAAAACAAACAAACAAACCCAACAACCTCTCCCCAAACACACACACACACACACACACACACACACACACACACACACGAGGTGGGGGAGGGGCAGCTGTTCATCTTCTATTAAATTCTTATGGAAACTGAAATTGAAGCCTGACTCATGGGGCCATGTGACTTACCCAAATTATCTCAGTTTGAGATTTGTCAACTTGAACTCTCTAACCAGTAAGATTGGAAGGGCCCTTGCTTATCACATGGAAATGATAAGTTGCCATTCTAACCCAATATCACCTTAGATTTACTTGAACAAGTATAGCTTCCAATTCAGGGGAACTTTACCTTTAGAAACAAGGCCTCTAGCTCAGTGAGACCTTCAGTTCATAGAGGTTGCCTTATTGCATGGGCTTGGTTCACTGATGGTTCAGCTAAGCTGTCTACTACTTTCCAGCCTCAGCACCAGCTATGCTCATCCAGAAATGGATTTGGTCACTTTGTTCAGCCAGCTGGCAGAACTCAAGGGCATTCTCATAATTCTGGCCTGAACTCCCCATTATAAACCTTGTTATGTTTTTACTAACTCTTGAGATATTATCCATGACTTAGCTGGTCACTTAGAAAATTACAGACTGACAGGTGAAAGTCTGGGATGGCAAACCATGGAAACAAACTATGGCAATTGATCAAATTCTTCAGGCTATTCATGTAACTGTGTTGGTCATAAGAGGCCTTTGTGTTTTTAAAGAAACACCATCTTTAGATCATCTTCAGCTGATCCACAGATCCCTCTGAAATGAGGCTATTCTTGGTTACCCAGGGTTGCTTTCCTGAGAAATAGTTAATATGCATCCTGCTACCCATTTTTAGGGTAAGACTCATTTAATTAGATAAAGTGTGCAAGGTTTGACTGACTTTAGAGGATGTGATCAATGACACCACTTCAGTTTTAGAAGGCATTCAGGTAAACCTCAACTAGCTGGCCAAGGTTATTATGGAAAATAGAATTGCCCTGAAACCTGGATTTCTTTGTTGTGGACCAATACCAAGTCTGCAATCACAGATACATCCTGCTATGTCTGAATTAATACTTTAGACAAGTGGAAAGGCCAGTGAAGAAACTTTAGGGAGAAAGCCAACTGGGTTTTCTATGGTAGACCCTGATGGTTTATGGTATTTCTTTAGCTAGTAGGGTCTGGCAGTCTTGGGGAACATGGTTGATCTAAGTACTGCAGGTTAGATTCATTCTGCTGCTTAGAGATCTTTTAATAGTGCTCTTTGTGCTGTGAGATACAGAATGGATTTGATCCTAGCCACTCTTGGTCACACTGATCAGTGCAGCTGAGGGAATATCATACTCATGGGAAAATTCATCAGAAGCCAAGATGGCATAGAAACGAAGGTAGACATTGTTTGGAGACAGTCTCTCCCTGGGTCTCTCACTTCTCTACGTGTCTTGTGAGCAGAGACACTGATGGTCTTTGCTCCAGACTATCTTTTCAATGATGTTTGTCTAGTGGACAGCCTTATTAAAAATGTGCGTTTCCTAAAGCTCACAGTTCTTAACCAAAGGTTTTTTTGCTAACACCTTCTGCTTCATTTTTAGACCATGTTCTCTTGGCCGTACCCTGGGTTTGAACTTAGTTTGGAATCCCTTTCTTAATTGTAGAATCACTAGGGACATTTCCTACTTTCTCCTTATAGAAGGTGAGAATGTTGCTAAGCTTTCTTCCACTACACAACAAGGACCCCTCCCAGATTTCCATGTAGAGTCTGTTCAGGGCAACTTAGGCTTGCTTAACATTCCCTTCCAAATCCTCCCGGCCTTCCTTCACGGCCTGCTTCCAAAGCCACTTTCCCATTTTTCTGTATTTATTATATCCCCTTCCTATTGCTGTATAATAAATTACCACCAAAACCTAGCAACTTAAAATAAGTAATATTTACATATTACAGTATCTGTGGGTCAGTTTAGTTGGATGCCTCTGACTCAGGATCTCTCCAAAGGCTGTAAATAAGGTGTCAGCCAGAGCTGCAGTCATCTAAACGCTCAGCTGGGGAAGGATCTGCTCCCAGGCTCACACACAGCTGTTGGCAGAACACAGAGCATCCACTCCCAAGCTCCCTCATGTGAACTGTTGGCAGGCTCCAGGCCCTTACTGGCTGTTGGCCAGAAACATCCTTTCCGTTTGATGTGGGCCTTTCCCACAATATGGCCACTTGTTTCTTCAGAGCAAGAGGACAAAAGAGATGCAAGTCACTCCAGCCTTTCTGTAAACTATTGCGGTGGTTAGAAGTGGGTCTCTAGGTCCAGTCTGCATTAAAGGGGAAGGGCCTGTACAAGAGGATGATTACACAGAAAGCGGGATCCTTAGGGGTCATTGCAGAGCCTGCCTGCCATGTTGGGAAATTAAGTCCGTCCATTTGAGGAGTGTATTTTCTAAAAGGAAGAAAGGAGAAGACTAACAAAGGCTTCAAAATATAAAATCAAATGCTACTTTATGAATGGTCTATCACAATTACTTGAACATTTTAGGAAAGGAAAGATGAGTTTGAGTTCTTACAAAAGATTTTATGGCTAAATTGTAACTCTCTCTGGTCAGAAATTTTAGGAAGAATAATTTGTCAGCTGTGTTATCAGTGTCCTGAAAAGCTGAGCACCTGAAAGCAGGAGGTCATCTCGGTGACCTAGATACTGGTCTTCAAATGTTTCTGATTTGGTGCCCAAACAGTAAGACTAGAATGAAATATCAGAAAACATTCTGAGAATAGAGATTGAAAAGAACATTTTGAGTGACAAGAACATTTTGAGTGACTTAATAAGTGAGAGGAGGAATGGGCCAGGGATCATTGGGATGTCTTACATATTTTATTTCTTTGGATCCTATCAGTACCCCCACGAGATTGGTATCTTTTGCACCACTTTATAGAAGAGGAGAGCACAATAGCTACCAGCTAAGAACTTGCCACCATCATGCAGCCATAACATTGTTCTTTCTGTTGGAGGGCCCTGATCTCTCCAGCACCAAAACCCATGCTCTTTGTTGGTGTGCTGCTCTGTGGTCTTGTATTGGAGAGGCCAGGGATGGGCAACATAACAGAATCATAAAGCCATCTACTCATGTAGCATACTCCAGGCACTGTGATGAGAACTTTGAATTTATCACTACTGGAAATTCTCCCACCAGACTTAGGAAGAAGCTGCCGTTATTTCTACTTTATAGATGAGCAAATGATGTTAAAAGACACTAAATGGCCTCACATTACAAAACTAGGGCACACAGAAGTCAACTGACAGCAAATGGATAGGGAGGCCTTTGCAGAGAAGGGGATACTGTGCTGAAAACCATCTGGATGGTTGGCACAGATTTAGGAATTTTAAACATTAAAGTGTTAGTTTGAGGTCTTTTCTTCTCCAGATAAAAAACAACTCTCTTCTATTCATTCACAGAACTGAGTCTGAAAATATACATAACCAAATTCAAATCCGATAAACAAATACCAACACAAACTGCGTAATTAAGGCTATTTTTATGATTAGCACCATTTAGTTTCCCTGAATTTACCAGAGCAAACATTGCTACAGCAAAAATGACTGCTAATGGTTAAGCCTAACAACAAGAGGAAATCCCCCAGAGGGTCACTTAGGCCCCAGCTACAGCTGTGCTTCACTCTGTTTCTTACGTGAAAGCTGAGAATTAGCAGGAAAATTAGGCTCTGCCATGCTATGCAGATGTAGCTATGACTATTAATTTATTCAGCAAACATTTCTTTAGTGCCTTCTATGTGCCAAGCAGTGTGCTAGCCACCCTGGCATTGCAGGAATAAACCTTACCCAGCACTCTCAAATAGCCAACTTTTATGAGCGATACAAGACATGTAGCAGAAACATAAAGGGTTGAATGAGAAGAGTCTTAAGGCTGCAGCTTCTTAGGATGTGCTAAGTAGATGGCTATTCACATCTGATCACTGGGGTAGGAGAGGGTCCAGAGGCCTTGACGTTTTCTGGGGTAGAAGCTGGTATCTACTCCAAAACTGGGAATATAAGAGGAGGAGCAAGTTTACGGGATAAACATTTTACTTCAGAAATTACTGACCAGTTTGCTTATAAAAGACTCTAGTGGCTAGGTTGTTTAGGACATTATATTAATAGATGTCCAGATATCAGATAGATTGGAGAGCTTTAGCATGTTGCTGTTACAGTATTAGTACCAGCAGCAGCAACAGCTGCACTTGCTCATTTTGAGCACCTACCATGTGCCGGACTTTGTGTTAAACACTTTACAGGCGCCATCTGATTTAATCTCCTGACAACCTTGTTATCACAGAGCCAGGATTTAAACATAGGCCTAGGCGACTTCAAAACCAAGATTCTTTCATTGGTCGCCACTTAACCACCTCACCAACATAACAGATCTGCCTGTTCCTCTGTACAACCCGGACTGACATCCGCAGCCTTCCTGGGTGTTAGGTCTCTAATGTATCCACTCGCTTCTGCCCCCACCAATCAAAAGTTACATGTTTACTAAGAGGCAGAACAGCTCTACTTATTACAATAGTGTATTTTAATGAAATATCTAATTCTGTAAGTAATATGAGTGTAAAGGACGTGTGTCTGTGAAAATGAGATAAAATGCTTAGGAAGATTCAGTAAAGACTGGTAGCTCAAGAAGATTAGATGTGAGAAGGAAATGTAAGAGATATAAACCATAGGCACCTAGCGGAATGTTGCACTCATTCTGCCTTGCAAATATCGTTTTTGTCCACTTTAAGACATTGCTGTAATTCTACAGACTGTACGCTATAGTTCTGGTTTACATAAGAAGGAGCGCATGAGACATCAGTCAGCAGGTCCGTAAGCTAAATCTTTTGAAGGAGATGTCTATGCTCTTGCCCAGGGTGAGTATGTTAGGAGAGAAAAGGAGAGGATAAGAACTTTGGAGCTCATCAGAGACACTCTTCAAATCTTCAAAGTGAATTGAATGATAATGTTCAAAGATGTGGAAGGGGAATCTCAGCACAACAGGATTATGCACTAGGGTTTTGGCTGGTGAAATATGAAAGGAATGTATTTCTGTTTTTTTATCTGAAGAGTTATAGCTCATGTAGACCTCAGGCAGCATCACATAGGAAAAAGAGTATGGGCTTTGGAATACGTTAGATGTAGCTTCAAGCACATAATTGAATGTCTAACGTTGGGTGAAGTCTCTGAGTCTTAGTTCCCGCAAATTAAGATGGCATAGTAATAACTTAGATCATCCGGTTTTTAAGAAATATACAGTGTCAGGCACACAGTAAGTTACAAAAATAATTGTTATTCATTTTTTGCCTCCTTTTGGAGGGGGGCTATTAAAAAGTATAAGTTAATAAGCAAGAAGGCCGACAAGGAGATGATAAGGAACATGTACTGTCCTTTCACTCCTTACACGAAGAACTGTTATTGCCTCATTTAAAGTGCGTTTGCAGATTAGGACAAAGAACTCTGTTTATGAAAGATGTTGAAACTGGCCAGAAATAAAGATAAGGAACTGGATGCCGGTGGAATACTTTGTTGTAGCAGTTGCTTTTTTCTACATCATTGTCCATCATCCTCTACAAACTTGAGATTCAGTTCAATCTAATTTTGAGGTTTATGGAATTCTGCTAACATATCATTCTATGCAATTTATTTCATTGCAGATTTACCATAAAGTAATGTCCATTTTCAAAATAGATAAAAGAATCAGACGCACACATTATTCTTAGTCTACTAGATATAACTTTTAAACTCCTAGGTGTTTGAGTAAATGCCTCCTTTATTGTAGAGCTGGTTCAGGATGGGAACAGTAACTGATCAGTGAGGGAGAACAGCAACATGAGTTTTTAAACACCCTACCCAGAGCCTCTAATAAATAATTCATATAATCAAGACAGTAAAAGACATATCTGATCCTCAGCATGCTTATAAGACTAATTAGAAAGAGCAATGTTAGTAAATAAAAAGATGAAATGAAAAATAAAAAGTATTTTAGCAGAATTGCAGGTAATTTGGATATTGAGAACGGAAAAAAAAAATTAGGAAAGTCAAAAAATAAAAGAATCAAGAGGAAGACTTCTTAATAACATACATTTATAAAGATAATGTACATTTCAACTCTCTTTAAAATGTGCTACATCATTGTCAGACTTTAAATTTAGCTTAAAATTGTGTTGAGTCACTCATGATATTCATCACATTGATGATGTAGAAGTAAATTTTATATACCTGGCTTAGGCCTTCATAATAAAAGTGTGGCTGTGCTGCTGGTTATAATTATAGGGTTAAAAACAAGCACAGCATTTTATGTCTCTAAATCAAAACTCTCAGCAAGGTGTCTTGAGACTGTGCACATACCAACCCTGCTACATTCCTACTGATTAACATCAGCTGGATTTATAAAGTTCCTATTGGTTCTAAATACATATAGAAATTGGAGGTGAACTAATTTACAGACAATCACAGAAAAAAAAAAAATACCCCATATCAAATCTGGAGTAAGAGTTCTGTTAAGATTTGTAGGATCTAATTATACCAACAAGTAGGAGCTCTCCGGAACCAACCAGCCCCACTCTTCAGCTACCTTTCCTGTCAGGGCCTAGGACACTTGGAATGGTATTTAGAGCTTGGACTTCTTAAACACTGGTTTCTGAGGAGTCCTCGACATCCAGGTACTTTTACACAAATGCTACCCCAGTCAGGGTCTTCTGTGTGGGAAGTAGAGTCTGGAGAATGCCAAGACAGTTTGTTCATTGTGATCAATGGCCCTCGGATTCCTTACTAGAAATTGTGTCTACTTCTGGGCTCCATGATTTAAGAGAAATGTGGAAAACTTAGAATCAGAATATAGGCTCAGCGACAATCACAGGGACTGAGAATTGTATAGTTCTTTTACCTCAAAAGCAGCAGGCGGAATGGCAGTTTAATAGTGGTTTTCCTGACATGAGGAATTATTACACTGAGGTTCATGACCATATTTCCTTCACATGCAAACATAGTGAAAGAAATGGAGTTTCAGGTCTAGCAAGAACATAGCAAGAACGAAAAGAAAAAAAGAAAAAAGTAATCAGATGCTAAGCCTATTTAACCAAAGGAATAGATCACTCACTACGCTGTTTATGAAAGTTTTTGTAAAGGCAATATGACTTCTTATCTGTTTTATGTATTATATAGAACTACCTGAAGGAGCAAGATGAATTAAATGAACTCTGTTTTTCATTGAATCAGTGATTTATCTTTCAGTTATATCATAAGCTATAGATTTCAAATAGTTGTTTTGAATTAGCATCTCATAGCCTGATGTTGCCAAGAGCAGAGCTTACCTTTTAATATGAAGGAAGTTAGTAGTGAGGAGGAACATTTACTCCAGGGTCATGAACTCAGACACTTTAGGGGCCTGCGGATATCATGAAGGAGGGAAGGTAACAGCATGGGACAATGTGGAGTTACAGAAGTTGTGGTTTATTAGAAAGAGTCTGACCCAGCCAGAAGGGGTAACTACTGCTGGAAAAACTGGAAACCTAGAATATTACGTGAATTTTTATTTTATTTTTATTTTTAGCATTGATGAAATGCTAAGATTTATCCAAGTACTCTGCAGGCAAAACCATACACTCATGTGGACTATAAATTTAGAAACCTTGGGGTTATCCTTTAGGTCAGTAGTCAACCACATTAGTTAAATAAATGAGACAGAATGATTGAATTCTAAAGCTTAGGTGAATTCATCTACTAAACTTTTGTAGGATTTAATTAAGGTCCCTTTCAACTCTGTTAATCTTTTGATCTCTCCTTCCCTTTTTCTGTGCCCCTAGTATCGGGTAACTTAATCACACAGGAGGTGCGATTTCAAAGGAATTATTTTATTTAATAAAACCGTCAAATACTTAGATTAAGAACAACTCTTGTTGCTGTACAAGAGATGCTGCTGATGATAGTAGCTTTTCAGAAATGCACTTATACATGGCATAGACATGTCACTTTGAGTTTTTGAACTAACGTTTGTTTATAACATTGGCTGCATGAGGCATGCTTGTCTTAAAAGCCTACTTACACTTTTACCACTTTATTTCTCTTTCATAAAAACTATTTTCAAATCACCCGTCTCTCCCTGGGGAGGGCGGCCAGAGTTCTGAAACCCCCTTCCTTCCAGACAGGAGACTATGCCACCGATGAAGAGGAGGGCGAGGACGGGCCCGCTCTTCCGGGCAGTGACATGGCCATTGAAGTCTTTGAGTTGCCCGAGAACGAGGACATGTTCTCCCCGTCAGACCTGGACACAACCAAGCTCAGTCACAAGTTCAAAGAGGTAAGCTTCAGGTCCGCAACGTACGTTTTATACCCGTCCATTATATTAAGTATGTATTTTTGTTTGAAAAATGTAGTAAGATTTATCAGTTTTCAAAATAGAGCCTTTTCATAAAGGGTTGACTTGAATCACATTGAATTTCAAGGTAAAATTTAAGTGGATCTTGATCCACAATCATTAATTTAAACCCTTGTTATTTGTCATAGTGACAATTTACAACTTGCCTATTCCATAGTTTCAAGCTGTAGTTTAAATGTGCAGTTTTCATGATAAGTTCATGTTGTATTTTTTCAGTTTTATAGGAGTTTGGGGACCTGGTGATAAGCTTTCCTCTAAGACAGTGGTTTTAAAAAGTTGGGTTTTTTTTTTTCCTTTTCCTAAAATAGACAATGTCCCAAAAGCAGATGCTATAACCAAATGGTTTAACTGAAGAAAGTGTAGTGAATGAACTTTGAACAAAACTAGTAGAACTCCCAAGGGAAGGGGAAGCTGTTGGCACCTGTTGGCTTCATGGTGAAGAGGGAGATGACCTTTTTGGAAAGGGCCATTCAACATCTGCAGCTTTGTAAGATGCAGCCACTGCTACAAACTGCAAGGGTGATGTATATACCCAGTCCCTTCTCTCCTTCCCTGAGACTTCCCACGGGACCAGCCCAGGCCGGGGAGTCTGAGAGATGCTGTCTTGAAACCTGAGATCAGTGTCCTCAAGGCAGGAACTGTCTGAACTACTCAGAACTCCAAGACGTAAAAGGGAAATAGTGGTGAATGAGTCCACAGGCAGTTTACTCCTCATTGTTTTAGGGAACATCCTCCACTCAAGTACAGTATGTTGTTATTTACAGCCTCCCCAAATAACCGTGAAGCGCTGAGGCTCCAAAACCAGTGTTCTGTGGTTTCAAGTCTGTTAGGGTCTTGACCACTTCCGGGGTGGGGAACGGGGGAAATGTTGTCCTGTACTTGAAAAGTAAATTTGATGATTGCAGATTTGTGATTACTGATTTTATTTGTAATTTCTAATTTTCATTTGGAATTTTTTATTTTGCTATATCATAAACAGGTCACGTTTATACATTCTGATGTTATGCTGTATATGCCTAAAATGTTGACTTACCTTTTTAATTCTTAAAACAAAATTTACCTCTTTGAGACCAATATCAAGGTGAATATACTTTTCAAGTATAAGTTTTCATGTAAAAGAAAAATAAACAACAAACCAACAAATTTATGTTCATTTTAGAGTTTTGGAAAATACAAAATTATATAAATATAAAAAAACTCTCATAATCCCAATGTTGTGGTATTTGGGATTATATAATATAGAGTGTGTTAAATTCTTACTGTTTTTATTTAAATTTGTAGTGTTAGGATTTTCCCATGTCACCAAATGTTCTTCCATAACTAATGCTTCTTCGCTATTTCATTTTATGGGTTTTTCATGATTTACCTTTCTAATTCCTTTTTTGGGGAATATTTTCTTTACTTCCAGGTCTTCTTATGATTATTATTATTAAAAGTAAAATTGCAGTAAATACCTTTGCACTTGTCTTTAGGATAATTTCTCACACTAGAATTATTAAATCAAAGCATATGAATATTTGGGGGACTTGTGATATTGAATGCGAAGTTGAACCAGAATGGCTTTTTTGGTTGATGCAGAAATGTACTTATGAGTTGAGAGTGCCCATTCCTTTCCACCCATTATTACTAGTTAGGTTGAACCACTTCCATTCATATAGTCCACAGAGTCCTTGAGGCAAAATACATGGATTTTTCATATGATTTATAACTATTCCTAGTTCTAAATCAGGTGTGACTATCTGAGTACAACGAAGTACACTATTCTGTAATGATCACAAAACTCAGAATTCCCTACAGCAGTGCCTATCTTAGGACCATTTCTCATAAGGGATTTCTAGATTAACTGACATCTTCAAACCAAATACCACACCATTTCACTTCTCATTTATTGGTTTTCTTTTGCTTTATGTTTAGTATTAACATATTTGGGAGATTGCCACTGAGCATCAACTACATGGCACTGTATGAGATACTGTAGCTCATACAGTGCCACTGTCAGTTTTAACTTTGGTAATGTGATTAACATACACGTCCAACTATGGGATAGCACCAGATATTTTTCATAAGATTATGCACAAAACCTGGGGTGGAAGTGGATAGTCATGCTGTACTGGAATCTGTACAGAGTCTCATATTACAGAGCCTTCTCTTAATTACATTATTTCGAGCAAAAGTACATGTCATGCTAGTTGGGCAAAGCACTTTACACTGACATCTCAATCCGTCCTGCTTTTGGCCTATTCTGTGTCTTTCCTAGTAGACTCTAAGCTTCTCCGGCTTTGCTCACTCTTGTATCCTCAACCTTTGCACAGTCCTGGGCAGATAGCAGTTAAATATTTGGTGAGTGAATGTTATCAAGCATATACTGGAAATTTTTGTGTATAATAAGACAAGTACCTTAGCTTAATTTTTTCAGATAGTTAACAAGATGGTTTGCACTTTTCTTAAACACTAGTTTACCCCTTTTCCTCTTGTTGGAGGTTCAGCATTATTAGCTACTGAATTTGTGTGTTTACACTCTAGACTGCTTTTGGCCTTCATATTCTGTTCCATTTTCTCATTCTTTGCTGAAGTATTATTTGGATATGTACTAAACATTGATGGAATAAACCATGTCTGTCTAACTTCAGATATTCCTTTATTTTTCAACTTATTCAAGAAAACATATGAATCACTTTTTATTCCCTTGGAAAAAACTTCTCTGTGATTTTGATTGTAATTACATTAAACTAGTAAATTAACTTGCAGAAAACTGGCATTTTTATCACGTTGACGCTTTTAATCCCAACTTGTGGAATATAACTTTAATTCAAGCCTTTTTTTTTTTCTGATCCCTAAACATTTATAGAACCCTTATTAGTTACATAAATGCCCACCTGTAACAGAAAGTCTTCACTAGCGTGGATTAACTAAAAACTGCCACAAAGGTTATGTTCGCTTTGATATAAGTTAACAAGGTTTCTTTACTTTTCTATTTTCAGAAATTACTTCAATAAGAGACTTAATGACTTGCATAAGGTAGAAATTACTATTCCCTGAAAGTTTGTCATTACTCAGCTATAAAACCATCTGTGCCTTCGTGGAGGAAGATTTTATATACCTTTTATAATAGCTAATACTCTACCCAAGGTTTCAGGTTCTTCTTGGGCCCATTTTGATATATTTGCATTTCTCAAGAATACGTTTCAAATGTATTGCCCAGGCATTCATATTTGTTAACATATTTTATAATATAATTTTCCATATGTACTACTATTTGTAATACTTTAAACAATAAAATAAAATTTAAAAAATAAAGTACTGAAATCTTTAATATCTATACTCTTTTATTCTTTATTTGAATAGTTTCACTTTTTAGTTGTTTTTTTCTAGAATTTTATCTGTAATGTTATCTTTTGTGTTCCTATTTTCTTTTTAAATTAAATTTTATTTTATTCCTACCAGTATCTTTATTTGTCTCCTTTATTGGTATTAACCAGTTGGGCTTACTGCATTTATTTTTGATAACTCCTGCATTCTGTAAGTATTTGTAAATATAATTTACATGTATAATTTTTTCTGAATATTGTTTTGGCTACATGTCAGAATTTTTTACATTTAGAATGCAATTGTCACTTTGATCTATTTTCTCTTGGGATTTCTTCTTTAACAAAAATTATTTAGTGTAATATTTTACTTTCTAGACATATGGAACTGTATTTTGCTATTTTTTGGTTATTGGGTTCTAACTCTGGTTAGAAAATATATTTCAAATAATAGCTGTTTAAAATTGTCAAGGCTTTTGTAGCTTAATTCATAAACAGGTTTGTTTAAATATTCCTCAGGGAAGCAAAAAGCACTCATGTTCTATGTTTGAGTGTGAAAATCATGTTTTTCATTTACATAAGAGTAATAATACAAACACATTTTTCTATAGCCCAGTTTGCATTTTGTCTTACCAACTAATTCTGAAAAGCATATGATAAATCCAAAGCTACAGTTTTTTCTTATAATTCTGTCAATTATAGTTTTATATATTTTAAATCTTTGTTGCTATGTACATATATGTTCAGGATTGTTACAACTTCATGATTTATTGTAACACCTCTCTTGTAGCTTATGATGCATTTTACCCCAAATTATAATTTATATGATAGTAAAAATTCAACACTACCTTTCTTTTTCTTCATATTTACTTCAAAGCATCTATTTTCTGTATATTTTTTGTTTTTAGTTATTCTGTACCTTCTATTCAAATCTGTTTTCTTTAGTCCACCTATTCCTAAATCTTACCTTTGTACTAACTTCCCTGGGAGTCTTTGTCAGTTAATTAGTGAGTTTAACCTATTTATATTTACTTTAATCACGTTAATATTAGAACTTAAATCAGCTGAATTACTTAATATTTTACAATTTCCATGTTTTCTTCTTGTTTTTTTTTTATCCTTTTATCTATTTATCATTAGATACATAAAATTTTCATCTGCTGCCTAAAAGTTAAACATTTTATTTTACCAGAGATTTTTTTTTCTGAGTTACTTTCACTCAGCCTTTAGATATTTTCTCCTAGCATTATAGAAAACAGACCAATAGCTCTGTCATTACCATTTAACTGAATAATAGCCATAGCATACTCTCATCTACTTCTCCCCTCTAGTTTTCTGCATTTCAGGAGTTTCAGTTAATTATATTTATAAGTATGCCTTTTACAAAATAAACAGTTCCTACGTACCTGTCTCCTTCCCAACTTTAATAGGATTCAGTGCTGCCCTGATGTTAATTCACCATTGTTCTAGTGCTGCTCCTTTACCACATGGAACCGGAGGTTAAGTTAGTGGCCAGGATAGCTAAGCTTCAGGGCAATGAAATCGATTGTCTCTGATTTACCTCTAGATGCAGGCTTACCTCTGGTTGCTGACATTTTCCTGCTTCAGATCTTCATTTCCCCCCCAAATGTCTAGAAACATCTGTGTTCTGTGTCTTAGAGTTTCTCACCAGCTTTTTGTTAATTGATGAATGACAGCCTGAAGCCCATTAGTATTCCTTTTTTTCCCTTGTGGCATCTCCAAAGTTGAATTCAGACAAGACAGTAAATAGCTTGTTAGTTTGCTATGTTGTACTAAACTGGAAGTTTTTTTCTACATAATTTAGTCATTTCTACTTTTACTTATTTTTATTAGTTCCATCATTCTTATCCTTAGGCATATCTAATTTCTTTTATTCTATTATATTGCAATAAACAATTTATTGTAATACTTTATTGTTTAAACACAAAGCACTTAAAACTATGTATCTCTCTTCGATTAGGCCTTTGACCACAGTTTTCATTTTAGTTTAAATGTGCGTTCTTCTTGTCATCATTTTTTGTAAATAAGTCTATATTTTTCATTTTCACTATTTTCATTTTGCTTTGACTGGAATAAGTGAGGAAACAGTTTTTAATTTGTATTTTTTGCATTAATTTAATGTTTTCTTACATTGTGATCAGATAATATTTTTGCATGTTTTTATTTTTTAAGGTAATGTTTTTATTATAGATTAATATGGGTATTTGTGAGAAAAGTTTTATATCTTCCATATCCTTATTAATTTTTCCTATTTAACTTACAGAGCCATTTCGTAAAATTATACCTCATTATAATGTATTCTATTATCTATTTCAATGTTACGTTGAAAGCACATAAAATATGACTTAAAAAGACTTTTTTAATCCTCACCCAAGGATATGTTTTTATTGATTTTAGAGAGAGAGGAAGGGAGAGACAGAGTTAGAAACATCGTTGTGATAGAAATACGTCGATCAGTTGCACCCCAACCAGAGATCGAACCCGCAGCGTAGGTTATGTGCCACGACCAGAAATCGAACCTGCAACCTTTTGATACACAGGATGACACTCTAACCAACAGAGCCACCCTTCCAGGACTGACTTAAAAAATTTTCAGTATCATTTATCTGACGTTAATAATGTGCTACTTTTGTTTATAGTTCCTGGATGAACATACTACTTTTACATAAACCTAATTGCAGCAGTTTGTTTTATTGTAAATTTTATTTTTCTTTATTTTTTAAATTTATTGGGGTGACATTGGTCGACGTGATCACATAGGTTTCAGGTGTGGGTTTATTGTATCTTTATTGTAAAATTTAAAAATACTATCTAAGAAAATCTAGCAATTTAAATTGTTACAAATTTATTGTTTAATTATTCAAGATCTAATTGAGCTCATCTTGTTTTATGTTTTACATTTTTTTATGTTTATTGATTTTTGCTGGGGATTATCTTCAGGTTTTTAAAAAGTATTCTCCGTTTCTACAATTTTGAATATTAAGAACAAAGCATTATCATTTGAATGTTCCATTTAGGATTTTTTTTATACAGTCTTGGTTTCTGAGACAAGATCGTTGTTAAAATTTATCACATTTTTTAAAAAGTTACGTTTTCAATTAATAAAATACGTACAAGTAATTTTACTCAGTTTCAGCTCTTGGTCACTCTATACCAGAATTTCCTAAGTAATTCTTAAGTTCTAGATCTTTTATTTCTCAGAATACATCTTAATGTTTAAGTACTTGTGGTGGGTATAGTTTTCATGACTCTCCCATATTGAGAATAGGACAGTCTAATTATCATGACAGAAATAATCATTAGCTGGGTTTAATATTTTTATTTTCTGAAATGTAGTGGGACAGACTTCATTGTTTTAGACTGACATTACATGATGTAAAGTAGAAGTCTGATGCCAACCTGGCATGTAGATGCTTGAGCAGCACTTGGTAGTCAGTGTCAGGATACTCAGAGTAACCCATGGTTTCCAGTCAGAGAAATGCGTTCTCATCGGGAGGTGATAGCCATGACATATGCTGCCGGGTTTTTGTGAGGTTTAAATAAAAAAACATATCCCAGCACTGGTTCAGATTAGGTGCATGGTGAAGCGGGGAACATAGTTGGGGGCATCAGACCTCGGATAATTTCCACTCCACCACGCATCTGGGGACCGGAAGAAGCCATGCAACTTCTGAGCTCCTTTCCCCATCGGAACAGTGTGATTCATAGTGCCTGCCTTGCTTCCCTCAGACTCATGAGCAATGCTGAAGGAAATTATAAAAAAGATAAAGGGTCCCCATGGAAAAAACCATGGACTGAAATTTATAAAACCTGGCTTTGATACTTGTTAGCCCTGCAGCTAAAACACATTTTCTTTCTCTATAAAATGAAAGAGTTCAATTAGTTTATTTTTTATGCTTTTCTTGTTAATAGTGATAAATTTGTAGAAATTCTTTTAATGTCCATACAGGATTGAAATAATCGCATATCTGTAATTTTAGGCCTGTCAGTACTAAGAATACTTGGCACCAAAACTTTTGTCCATCTTCTGAATAAGCACTTCATTCTGCTTTCTTGTATCTAAAGCACTAGAAGCTTTTAGCAGGGTTCTAATGAGTTCAGCTATCTTTTGTCAGCCATTTTGGTGAGGTAGGAGGGCTGGGGTAACTGAAGACCAACTTGCTTGTTGTCCTAAGTTTATCTCGCACATCAGCGGGTTAATCTGTCATGTACATTCATAGAAATGAAAATGCTGGTTTTGGACAGGAATTTCTAGACTCTGCAGCCATGACAACCATCTCCGCGCTCTCCATTTCATAAATGTCACACCTATAGTACTTGCAAAGGCCTTGGAGTTCTTCCCTCATTTTTCCAATGGTAAGCTGGGTCCCAGAGAAGCAGAGGCCACAGTCACTGAGCAGAGAAAATCCAAAGTCTGGACACGTCGCGTGCAGTGTGCCCGGTTCTCTGACGGGGAGGACTCGCCCACAGGGGCAGTGCGCGTTGTAAGATCTGCCCTTTTCACTTCCTGCCCCTCTCCAGCTAGCAGCAGAGGTGTCAGTTTTATTTCAGGTGTGACATTTTACAGCGTTACCACTTCTTACTGACAAGTGGCATTGAGGTCATCATATTTGACCTCTCCTGATCACTCTTTCTTAATCTTGGCTACCTTTATAGAGGACTGATTATTTTGTTAACAACTGTGCTAAAAGCTTTACATGGTTATCTCATTTCATCTTCCAATAAG
Source organism: Murina feae (assembly GCA_004026665.1). Taxonomy (NCBI): domain Eukaryota; kingdom Metazoa; phylum Chordata; class Mammalia; order Chiroptera; family Vespertilionidae; genus Murina; species Murina feae. The sequence continues at coordinate 37,874 of PVJC01000728.1, forward strand.
GAAGGTCCAGACCTACGAGGAACTTCATTGTACAGATGGGGGAAATGAAGGTAAGGGAGGTTAAATAATTTTCCAACATCAGTACATGATAGGCCAGAGGTGAATTCAGTCAATGTAACTTAATTACAGGAGGTCCTCATTTAACATCATAGGTAGGTTCTCAGAACTGTGACGAATTGATAAAAATGAGTTAAGTTCGGTAGCTCGTCAATATTATAGTGAAACACCCGTCCACCGTGAAAGGGACATGGAGGGCCTGCTGCACTCTTCACACTTGGCACATGATAGAAGGAGCAAGGACTCCATCTTGTCAGTATTAATTGCACACACTCCAGTTAGACACGTGCATTTGCTGGGCGCCCAAGTGTGTGCACACTGAAATGCAAGGTCTCCATGGGAAACAGTTCCTTATAGCCATGTATGTGTGCGTGCGTAAACGTTTATGAATAATTAATGCATCATGTCTAATGTCTTAAGCACTTTTGCCATTTTTAGTTTATTCATTCCTATTGACAGGGTGGATTAACAGTGGTATTTATTAGAGATAGAGTTATTTTCACGTCACCTTGCACATAACAGCTCTTGAATAAGTGCCTGTGGAATCAATGAAACGGCACTGGGTCAGGCACCAGAAGATCAAGGCTCCAAATCCTGGTTTTCACAGCAATTCGCTGTGAGCGGTGGACCTGGTCAGTGTCTGCCCAGGAGCCTCGTTCTCCATCTCACGTGAGTGCAGACGCATAAGGAAGGGCATTCTGCAGGGCTGTGCTCATCGGAGGGCCCCCAGTTGGAGTGTCCACTGACCACTCGGGCGTGTGAGGCTGGGTTGCTTGGCATTACCGGGTCCCAGGTGTTTCTTCCCGGGTCGAGTGCAGAGGCCCCTGGGAACCAGTGAGGGAGAGTAAGATAAGTGATGTGCGCGGGGCAGAACCGAATGTGAACAGCTGTCAAGGTCACCCAGGAGGACGGGAGGGAGAGCAGGGAGCGCTGAGACAGTGCAGGCCCCAGGGCTTTCAACCGAGCAGGAGCCCAGAGAGCGCCCAGGCGGGAGCCCTCTGCTAGGAGCTGCGGGGCTCAGAGGGTCTGAGCTTGAGCTTGTATTCATCGGCATTTACCGATACTGAGTCAACCTGTGCGTGATTCTGACTTCCTTCCCTCTGCATTCTTCCCATGTGCCCTTAGTGGCCAGGTGACAACCAAGAACACGCAGGTTACAAACTAGGGAGAGAGCTGAGGTTTCTCCAAAGGTTCGCGTTCCTATCCTTCCTTCAGGCTTTCTGATAAGAAAATCTTAGGCTTACTTGGTTACAGTAATATTAGAAGTTTTACAGCCCCTTTTGTTCAATCCCAAATCCAATATGGTCTGAAAACAGATTTCTAAAATACTTCTGTGGCAAACTCGTTTGGGGGTAAACATGACTCAAGCTGACAGGATATTATTTACCATTTCTATTTCCCTCACTTAGTGGAAATAGTCTTACGCAAAAATATTCGTGGGTTTGATTACAGAGCGCCTCCACAGAACCTGCTGTGGGTAATAGCGATTTAAGGATAATGCTTCTTTCTACCTTTCTGAAATTGGAAGAATTCTGAATTCCAAACACATTTGGCCCCAAGGATCTGAGAGAGGAGATTGTCAACCCACATATTGTTTTCCGTAAATGTTGGTGTATTTATCCCCGGAGGAAATGAGTATGTTGTGTTCTTCCTTCACAGAGAGAAAAAAAAAGGAGGGGTGGGGTGTAGGGGGGAGAAGCAAAACAAATGTAAGCAGGGGGGCTCTCGTCTAATACACTGTAACCGAAGCTTTTTGAAGCCCTGGTTTTCAAGGGAAGTAGATATTTTGGAGGACAGAAATCTAGATCTGTACCTTTCCTGCAATTAAAAAATAAACACCGATTTCGCTGTGGAACTGCATCATCCTCGGCTCCCCCTTTGCAGCAAAAGAGCTGCTCAGCCTGGTGACTCGCGGTACCACAGCGCCACCTGTCCTCCAGCTTTGGAATAGCATCTTCATACCGCCACTGGCTGACTTTCCTGCTTAGGCTTTTCAGTCCCAGGACCGCAAGGAAACAATTGCGTGGTATTCGAATCCTAAAGAGCTGCAAAGGAAGCAAGCAAAGGTGTTTTCTTCTCTTTGGTCCCTGATCAATTAAATCGTAACTTAATCCTCTGAGAGGGAGTGTGGGCTACAGACCCTGCGTATAATTAGTTTGCACCTAGTAAGTCCTTTTTCGCACGGGGCATTTTAATTTACAACCCGGCAGCACTTTTCTAGGCCTTCTGCTGTGCAACATGATATTCTTCTAGTTGCTGAGACCTGAAAACTATAGACTTTCTTAGTTCCGATATTTCTTTCTTTTCAATTTTCAGTTGCAAATCAAACATGCAGTTACAGAAGCAGAGATTCAAAAATTGAAGACCAAGGTAAGCGCACCAGTCAATACATGGAGTTTGAATTGTACTGTTTTAAACTTCGGAGGCTATGAATAAATTCAGCCGTGGGACTAAAGGATTTGTTCCCGTACCTTGAAAAGAATACAAATGTCACAGATTCATGTCCACTCCTAGATGCTTGGATGATTCTGGCAGTGAGAGTTGCACCACGGGGGTGTGAGCACTACCGGTACCCCTTAGTGAGAATTGCACAATATTTTAAAAATACATATTTACATATTTACACATATGTAGTTTCCTTGGAGCTTTCCCCAAAAAGTAAATATTTTTAATGGTTCATGAATCTCAATTACATTTTGACCACTAATTCCTTATGCACAAGTTATTAGACTGTATCTCTTTTTATTTTATTATTATTTTAAATTTTAGGTAGGTTTATTTTAGATAGGTTTAATCATTTATTTTTCATTTATTCCTTAGAAACAATGTATTTTAACATAGCACATTAATTTTGTATAGAAAAAATTCAGTTTCTAATAATTAAATATCATGAAATTTAATATAATATATGAATAGTTGCTTGTAGGTGCCAGATGCTTCTGGAAATTTTTAGTCCTTTAGTTCACATTATTTAAATTTGTGGGGGAAAACAGGTCATGATGGAAGGTTTTATGTATTTTTTAGTTTATAAGATTCAAAAGGGCATTTTTTTAGTTGGTAATGTTGTAAGGTACTTATACATTCCTAGAATTGCGTCTAATTTCATCAAATATGTAGTTTCAGAGATTTAAAAATATCTTTTGAATTACTTTAAAAACAATATTCTTTATTGTACTTACGGTATTTTTTAAATTAAGACATAATTCCTCCTCTACCACTAACAATCTGTTTTTCTGTTCACATTGAATGCTTGTTTTGGGTTTTCCATGTGTTTTAAATGGAGATTAATTAGCAAGGCTATTTTGGTTAAATGGTATTCCCAGCTAATAACTCTGTAGCTCTTTAGTCAAAACATGCCTATACATCATTCATGGTATCAGCCAAGCTCGGTGAATAATAATTTTTGAATTAGTGATGGTTGGTACATAAACAACTTGAGTGCAAAATATCGCTTAATAAAAGATGCAGTAAAATCCCAGCCTTGTTTTTAAGCTGCTATTGTTTCTTGGCATAGAATGGAAGAATAGAAGTTTTTTTTAATTGTCAGTTTCAATTAGGAAAAAGATTCCCCTATGATTGTAAGTGCTTTAACAAAGCTTATGTTTTAGACTATAAACATTGAATTTAGAAAATCCAATAAATTAGTGTTTTATATTTTTCTCATTGTTATATTGGCATGTAATATCCATAGATTAGCTTGCTTTACTATGACTGTTAATGTCTTTGTTGATAAAACAATGCCTAATTTTGAAATGTGGGGTTTTTTTTTTTTTTTTGCTACTTTTTACTTTGTAATCTGTTTTGCCAGTATATTTAGTTTAAAATATATATAACATTTTTAAATTTGCTGAATGCTGTGTGTGATTTTGGGATTCTCGGAATTTGAAAATAGTTTATATAATGATTCTGCATGCTTTTGAACTTTAAAGGAGGTGTGTGAAATAGATGAAACACTTGTGTAAAGGTCAGATAGTTATTGTGGATAAATGACCTTGGAGCCCTCACCTAAAGGATCAGCCTTGAGTTTCTGTAGAAATGAGGGGGTGGGACTACTATTATCTATTCCTAACAGTCCCTGGAAGCAGAAATAAGAAGCTGCCTTTCTGTTCCGCTGGAGGGATTTAAATTAATTCAACAATTATTTATATTTTTACTTACATTATCTTTTATACTTTCCTATAGATTGGGGTTTATAAAGCTCTGAACACTGCCAGCAAAATAATGAGCTAAAAACTGTGTTCATGTCAATTGAAATAAAGGATGTAATAATATAAACAAAAGGGATAAAAACAAAATAAAAATAACTAACATTTATCAGATTATTATTATGTGCAAGAAGCTATTCCAAGCATGTGCTAGTTAGAGAACTTAAGTTACTTGCCCAAGATTTAAAAGCATTGTGATGGCTGGGTCTGGGGCCAGGTGACTGCCTGAAGCATGGGGGAGGGGAGCACTTGTAAACCACTTTGCTGTACATCTGAAACTAAAACAGAATAATGTTGAACGTAAACTGTAACTGAAAAAAATAATTATGAAAGATAAATAAAATGGGAGCAAAGGCTGGTAGTGGCCAGGCTAGGACTCAAATCTAAATGTAATGACTCCAGAGCGCCCCCTTCCTGCCAACCAACAGGCCACACTATACTTCTGCCCCTTTCTCCTTTCCAGCTTATCTCTCCTCCCTCTTTTACATATTATACTTAAAAAAAAAAAAATCTCCAAAGTGTAATTGAAAAAAAATAATTTTTTAAAGGCTAACAGTGGCGGCTGGGTTCAAATATAAACCACTCCAAAGCCCCTCTTTGCCAACCAATAGGCAACACTGTGCTTGTGTCGCTTTCTCCTTTTCATTTAAATTTTAACATATTATACTTTTTAAAAAATATATCCAAAGGAAAGCCTGCTGAAATTCATTGACTAGAATTAGATAAACTCTAAAACATTTTTTACTGCTCACAGAATTTCAGACTACATTCAGTTATGGAAAGATAATGGGAACATGTTTTGTCATTTATCAGATGTGCGGCCTTGGACAAAGCATTTCACTTTTCAAGGCTTCCATTTTATAATCTATAAAATAATGAAAGTAATGCTTTTGCTACTCATCTCAAGGTGTTTGGTGATTGAGTATATCTAACAACTGAATTTAATCAAAACCATGTTATTAAAATGTGGGGGATTTTTGATACAAATGTACCCAGATTATCTTTGTCTTGACTTTTTTTTTTTTTTTATCCAGCTGCAGGCAGCAGAAAATGAGAAAGTGAGGTGGGAACTAGAAAAAACTCAACTCCAACAGAATATAGAAGAGAATAAAGAAAGAATGTTGAAGTTGGAGAGCTACTGGATCGAGGCTCAAACACTCTGCCACACAGTCAACGAGCACCTCAAAGAGACTCAAAGCCAGTATCAGGCCTTGGAAAAGAAATACAACAAGGCGAAGAAATTGATCAAGGATTTTCAACAAAAGTAAGCACTTCTAACGACTCAAAAACACTTGTATGCATATAAAAAAGGTTTGTATCCTGTATCTTGTCATCTTTAGTGGGATAGAAAAGATGACATCAGAGTTATGCCTCTAAGAAGCTTAGTTAAAGCAAATGTATATGTAAGTTTTGGAAAACAATTTTATCTTTTTTTTTTTTGAAGATTATACTTTGTTTTACCATTTTTTTTTTTTTTTTTTGCAGCCAGTTGCACCATGAAGTTGTTTCTTTGATTGTTAATCATTGATAGTTACTGTTAAAATATTTGAAATCTCTGTTCTTCTTGAAACATCCCTGTAATTCCGAAGCAGGAAGCCTCACCGAAGGGCAGGGCTGTTGGCCATAGTGCATGCAGAGCAGCCATTGGGCCTTGCTGAGGCTGTTTCCGCCTCCATTCTCAGACTCAGTCACTGCAGGATTTCCCCAGGACAGAGGGTATGAATATTGACGAGCAAGACCCCCTGCCCTGCCACTTCCCTGAAGTCAGAGCCCAGCACCACATTGGGCTCTTGAAGTCAACAGCTACTTCGGAGCTGATGCTGCTTTGCTTCCATCTGTTGGATCTCGGCGTAATTTCAGGGAGACTTGTACGGGACTCCCTCCGTTACTGCTAGCTAGCACAGTCAGAAGGGAGGGCCAGGCCCTCTTTGGCCTAGCATGCCAAGCCTCAGGAGCTAAGCACACTAGGATGTGTAAGACTCACCATATCTCAGTTACTTCCTATCATGGAAATAATGTTTTCAATATTTAAAAGAAAACGCTGTAAAATGTTTATTGTTCAAAAGGGGGAAATTGCTCTTTAAAACAGTGAATTCAGTACATCACTATTTTAACTTTCCTTGCCAAAAATACAACTCTGTCTTGTAACAATTTTGTAAGTTTTGATAAATTTGCATAGTATAGTCCAGGCTCTCAAAATGAAGGTAATTCTCCTTCTCCCTCTGTTATCCTCAGGGTAATAAATGACAGCTCTCCCTGTTTTTATGACCCACCCCAGCCCTTTTGCACGGTCATTCATAGGAATCAATCTTGTTATAATTTTCTTTGACCATTCAGTTCCACCAGTTTGCTAGATATATTATTCTATAAATGTAATTTTTAAAAAGGCTAATAGTGACACGACCTGACATGTAATTATTTCCACTAAATTACTCAAGGTGGATCATTGGTTTATTAGCTCGGAAAGTGTATGGGTGCTCTAGAATCAGGAGCTGCAAATGAAAATCATAGTAAGCAGAATCAAGGCATTTTTCTTTGCTTTGTGCTACATTAAAATGTTTTATTTGCTTTCATTGCAATATACGTTTTCTCTAACTATGATTGGATTTTATTTATGTAAATAGCTGTCCAGTTATTTATCCCACTGTGTAGTTTATTGATTCCAATGACAACATTCACATGTTTCCTCATTTCTTGAGTGTTTGATGCAATCAGAGCTGTTATTTTCTTCTTCAGAGAACTTGATTTCATCAAGAGACAGGAAGCAGAAAGAAAGAAAATAGAAGATTTGGAAAAGGCTCATGTTGTGGAAGTTCAAGGCCTGCAAGTGCGGGTGAGTGATGAGCCAAAGCCATGAAAATAATAGGATAGTTTTGCCTAGTACTTGGAGAGGAGTGCTGGGTTCGAGTTTTAGAATTGGCTTTTTTTCTTTTCTCTCAGATTAGAGATTTGGAGGTCGAGGTGTTCAGGCTGCTGAAGCAAAATGGGACTCAAGTTAACAACAACAACAACATCTTTGAGAGAAGAACATGTCTTGGAGAAGTCTCTAAGGGAGACACCATGGACAATGTGGATGTCAAGCAGATGTCTTGTCCAGATGGCCTGAGTCAAGGTTTGTCTAACTGTTGTTTAGACAAAATAGCGTTTTTAATCACTGTAAAATTTGGCTTTACATTCTTTTTCTTATCCAGGGATTTAAATGCTGAAAATGCCTTTTCTACCATGGGAAAGAAGAAAAGGTTTATCAAAATAGGAACTTATCATTTAGCACTCACTTGTCTTATCAAAAGTAAATGTTTTGATGTTAAGAAACAAAATTCCAACTTACGCAAGCCTAGATATTATTTTGAAACCATCATAACATTGATAGACTTAATAAATTGCCTTAAAGTGATAGTTCATTTAGAGTGAGCTACACTACTTACCTATTAATGAGTAAGGTTTGAAATTTTTAAATCACTAAAGATCTTTTTTATAACCACTTCCAGCTCTTAGAATTCATTGAGTTAAGGTGTTCTACATAAGTTTTGTGCTTTTCTCTTGCTGTCCTATATAATTCTCATTCTTTAATTCTTTTTAAGACCAAATAATGGGACCAAAATACTGGAAATATTTTCTACATAAATGGTAGTCTTCTTTCATACACCAACCATAAATAAATCACTGATTTTCTTAGGTCCATACCTATACATAAATTGTGTGTATATGAATGTGCAGGAATGTCTTAATATCTATAGTATATTTACAGATTAAAAAATGTGCAAGAATTTATATGTATAAATACACATGGGGATATAAAACTTTTGGTTAAAATAGCTCCCCAGTAGTCCCCAGGGGGAAAGGGGAATAAAAGAACATACAACAGCAATGTCATGAGAGTGCCGACAATCACAGGCAGGGATTGGACCCGCAGTAACGCGGTCCTCTGACAGCCGTTTAACTCTTTGATGGTCTTTCTCATGTATTAAAAAATCCCCAATGATACTTTTTTAATAAACAAGTGTTTAGATCATATCGTTAACTTGCAGAACTAAGCTCTTAGCCATTAAAAATGAAATGTATTGGAAATCTTCTTTTAAAGCTGAAGCGGTAGCTAGAGACTTGAGTCCATTCACTGGGCTTGCATCCTTTTTCTGGGTTTTCCCTTCATAAATATAGCAATTATTTTTCATATAATGCCTCCTGGATAGCTTAAATGTGATTATTTAACTCCAGCATTAGCATTCACTCAAGAGCCATGTAACTTCCTTAAGGTCATTCAACTCAGTGGGGTGGGTTTTACTATCTGTTATATAGAAATAGTAACACTTCCTTCTTCCCCACCTAAAGGGTATTGTGAGGCTGTATGACTTTGTCAGTGAAGTAAAAGAAGGCAATTCTTTAGGCTTTTAGAGAATTACAGTGTTTATGTCTGTGACTCTGTGAGATTGATTTCTAAAATAAAATGTCAGAAATCAACATGTTTTCATGTCTTGGAATGTTGTAATTCCTAAAAGCAGTTGCACTTACAATAAGCACGTGTCCCAGTATGGCATGAACAAGGTATGGCCTGTGACCAGCAGCTCTCCAGACTCCGATTCACTTCTGTTCCTTTCTCTCAGTTTAGAAATCTGTATCTTGTCAAACATATAATTAATGGTGTTTATTAAATTATATGACTGCAGAAGATCAACAAATGGTACTATTAACATCCTGATTTAGAGCAAAACCTCGCATTTCTTCTGAACCCTTCTTCCCTTCTACACCCTCCATTTTGCCACATAATTATCAGTTTCCCTAGCAACAGTGTCAGTTCACAGTGAGATGCAGGGACTACTAATTCTTGCTGAAACTCATCCCTGCTTGTGCAGTAGAGGTGGAATCTGTCATCTCCGATGTTAGTAGTGTACATATCAAGAGGTGCCCTTCCACTGTCACTGCTGAGGGCAGTCAGTGATAAATCTCCTTGAATTTCAAACTAAATGGCTTGGTCAGGAGCTAGATAGGAATGCTCTGGAAAGCACTTTTCTAAATTGATCCTTTGCTTCTGTTGCTAGGGAACGCTGAAGTCCTAGAGGTTTAGAAAAGGAAGTGAAATGTGGACCAAACACAGGCCATTCTGCATTTAAGGATTCCCCCTCCAACAAACACATTTTTGCAGCAGGAGGGGTCCAGTGGCTGCAGTCAGTTCCCCAGCTCCTACCCCTCAGACTCGGTGCCCTGCCTCCTGGGGACTGTCCAATTCTGATTTGCTTTCTAAGCACTGGATGTTTTACTGATAGGATGAGTTGATTAGCATATTTTCAGGCCTCCAGGCGGCTCATTGAAGCAAAAGGATTATCAATTATAGGTCAGTGAAAATGATGTTGGGATGAAATAGTGAAAGGAGAAAGGAAGGGGAGAGGGAAGGAGTCAGAAGGGAAAGAGGGAAGAAAGAGCAGATCAGCAGCCATTTCTTCTCATGCACACGTGTTCTTTTAGGACAGCGCCCCAGCTGGGATGGATTCATTATGTGGCTCTCAATATTGAATTATTGACAAAACCATTTTTCCAGCCATGCACAAGTTTACCCCATTAAAGTTATATCTGAACATCATTTGTTTGGTTCTCTCTATGAGCTAAGCCACTCAAATATCTCATTAAGTTTTTGATAGAGCATATATTACTTAATATACTTGAATGATTTTTTTCTTATAATATATAAAGCAAATATAGCAATTATTTTTCATCAAGAACCATAACAAACCCTAAATCCCTTCTAGTGTGTGGCCGTGTACTGGACACATATAGTTTTACACGTGTTCCAAGATGCGGAAAATAACTTTTCTCTACTGCCGTGTTTCATGTCTACAGATGACTCTGGTTGGAAGAACTCTCGACATTGTATCCAAGTGCCCTTAAAGTGACCAGATATGCCTGTGGCTGCCCAGCTAGTCAGGTCAGCATTAGACTAAACGCAGAGAACAGGCATGTAAGAGAGATCTTGATAGGAGAAACGGTTAGAGTCTTAGTTGGATTAGATTCCCTAGCAAAGTCACCTAACCGCAGCTCTTCGTCAGTTTCTAGATATTCCAGGATCGTTACGCTGATACGGTTTTCAGCTTCAAGTATTTTAAAGGCTGTTTGTTAAAGAAAAAGTCCGCATATTCCATAGAGATGCTGAAAGAAAGACAAGGACTGATGCTTCCTCTAGTAGGAACTATGTGAGAGCAGATATGATTATCCTATCGTGAGGGGTCAGAAGGAAGAACCACACCTTTAAACAAATTACAAGGCAGAAAGAACAGTGTTTGGGCCTGTTAAATGTGCAACAAGATACATGATTTGTAGGATGGCTGGGACCAAAGGTGAGGAAGATAATAAAGGGTTTGATATAAGACAGATAAGATACATTTTAAGAAATGAGAGGGAGTTTGAAGAAAAGAAAAATGAATAAAAACGGAGTATTTTCCTGATTTGTAGACTTTATGTTAAAGGTGATAACCTCATGTTAATGCTGTGCCATAGGGTATTCTTGGAGTAACTGTAGGCTTTCAGTGCCTGAAGAAGAATTTATACTTAATTCTGTAAGCATTGTGACCCATTAACTATATTGAGGCAAAATGAGAGCTGGGCCATGTGTTGTCATTGTAGTCCAAGCATCTGTGATTATTTTTTTACAAGATACCAATTATAATAGCAACAGAAAAGATATGGTAGGCAGTATGAATTCAATAAAATAACCTCAAAACCTCTGGAAAGACATTCAAGAGACCTGTATAAATCAGAAAAGGTAGGAAATTATAAAAAATGCCATCATGCCAAATTGATCTATATATTCCACACAGTTTTGATTAGAATTTAAGTGGGTCTATTATTATTATTATTATTATTATTATTTTCATTATTATTTTAGAATTTGACAAGTTGTTTCTTAAACATATATGGAGCAACACTTGGCCCAGAGTAGTCAAGATACTCCTAAAGAAATAAATGCAAGGAACTTGTTCTTTTTTTAATTTAAAAAACTTTTTTTCTTTATTGATTAAGGTATTACATATGTATCCTTATTACCCCATTGCCTCCCCACCCCACCCCCCACTCATGCCCTCATGCCCCTATTGTCTGTGTCCATTGGTTAGGCCTATATGCTTGCATATAAGTCCTTCGATTGATCTTTCCCCCTTACCTCCACCCTCTCCTACCTTCCCTCTGAGGTTTGATGGTCTGATCGATGCTTCTCTGTCTCTGGATCTGTTTTTGTTCATCAGTTGTTATTCATTATATTCCATAAATGAGTGAGATCATATGGTATTTTTCTTTTCATTGACTGGCTTATTTAGCTTAGTATAATGCTCTCCTGTTCCATCCATGATGTTGCAAATTATAAGAATTCCTTCTTTTTTACCGCAGCGTAGTATTCCATTGTGTAGATGTACCACAGTTTTTTAATCCATTCATCTGCTGATGGGCACTTAGGCTGTTTCCAAATCTTAGCTGTGGTAAATTGTGCTGCTATGAACAAAGGGGTGATTATATCCTTTCTGATTGGTGTTTCTGGTTTCTTGGGATATATTTCTAGAAGTAGGATCACTGGGTCAAGTGGGAGTTCCATTTTTAGTTTTTTGAGGAAACTCCATACTGTTCTCCACAGTGGCTGCACCAGTCTGCATTCCCACCAGCAGTGCAGGAGGGTTCCTTTTTCTCCACATCCTCGCCAGCACTTGTCCTTTGTTGATTTGTTGATGACAGCCATTCTGACAGGTGTGAGATGGTACCGCATTGTCGTTTTGTTCTTTCAGATACCAAGGTTCACTAGAAAGGAATAATGATTGAGACTGAGGTGTAGTCTCAACAATCAACAAGTAGAGCAGTGCAACAGAGTAGAGCCCAGACACACACTGACCCATGCGTGCCAGCTTGAGAATAATACAGAACCGACACCGCAGATTAGTGGAGAAAGAGTGGACTAGCAAGTGGTGGAGAAAAATGAAGTTGGATCCAATCTCATAGCTTTCATGAAATAGATTCCAAATGGATTAAAGTTTCAAATATGAAAGGCTATATTTAAACCTTTTAGAAGAAAATGTAGGAGAATGTTTATACGGTTTCTTAAGATGCAAAATTCCAAATCACATGAAGAGTTTGATAAGTTTGACCACAGTAATATTAAGAAAATCTGATCTGCAAAAGACATAATAAAGAACTTAGAAAGAAAAGCCAAATATTGAGAGAACATATTTATAGCCCATCTAACTAAGAGCAAAGGTTGTTATCCAGAATATACTTAAGAATTCAAGTCAATCATAGAAAAATACTACTAAATGGACAAAAAGCATAAGGAGACAGTTCACAAAAGAGGAAACCCAAAGTTGGTGAACATAAACAAGCATTCAATGTTATTAATAAAAATAAAGCAACTGGCAAAGATAGTTTCATATGATTGCCAGCATGTAGGAAAAAAGGAAAACTCATACAACTTTTGTTAAAACAATTTGGCGGTGCCCAGTAATATGGAAGAGGTGTAAATTCAGTGGCCCAATAAGTTCACTTCTATGACCCATTAGCAGTGTACGCTCTCTAGAAACACACCAGTATGCACCAAAACATTGCTCATCATGGCTGCAGTAAAGTCAGCCCTCATCATACGTTTCAGCAAAATGTTGAGCAACAACCAAAAAAAAAATTTAAAAAAAAATGTTTTGCAGAATGTTATGTACAGTTCATGGTCATGTGTATAAGGTGAAAAAGCAAGTAAAATTAATCATATTCTTTAGGGATACTTTCGTGGAGAAAAACAGTGGCTACAACTAGAAATGGAGCATAGAGGGCTTCAAAATGCTAATTTTACTTTTTAGGCTTGATAGTAGGTACATAAGCATCCTTTTTTTAAAAAAAATTCTTTTTCTATGACTTCAACATATGGTCTACATATTTTTACTACATAAAATATTTTTTAAACTCGTTATTGTTGAAAGTATTACATATGTCCCCTTTTTCCCACCAGTGACCCCTGACTATGTAAAATATTTTAAAATAGAAAAATGTAACAAGCATGATTGAAAGATAAGAATGAGGAAAACCACAAAAGATTTTTTTCTTTTGCTTCAAATATGAGTTTAAGATTTAGTGAGAACAACAACAATAAAAGGCCAGCACTAGGCAGACATGTGCATCGCTAAAGTTCCTGGGGTCGTTGGGCTCCTCCAAGGGATTGTTTTCTGCTGAGGCCAGAACCAGGCCCTCGTCCTTTTGCCTTTCCCTGAGCCCGTGGTGTCAGTGGTTCTTTTCAGATACCTGTTGCTGTGAGGCCAGCCAGACCCCTACCACTGCATCTGATCTATTTCCTGATAGAGTCATTTTTAGCATGGGAACCCAACATTTTAAAATAAAGTTCAAGGCATGATTAAAGCCAGGCCGCATTAAAAGCAACGTCATTAAAAGGAAAGGAAGGACGCTTGCACTTTAATATCAGGAGAGTCTTATACAATGAACGGCATTAGATTCGGAACAATGAAGTGATTATTCCATGCCATCCTATTGTTCATTTTTAAGTTGGGGTGGAGTAGATCCAGACTTACTTTATTCTGAATTCAGATATAAGTTCTCAGTAAATTTGCACAATTTTCATTTTTTCCAGAACAAATTATTTTCGATAGCTCTAAATCCCAGATAAATAATTTTGGCCATGAGATATTACTGAATCGTACTAATTAATGGGTGAACACTCCCAGTAAATCACTATGGAAAATTTCAATGAACAAACCAAATGAATGAGAAATCAGTATTTACTGATTGTTTTCTGGCAAACCATCAAAGCCAAAATCTGTCCTCTCACTCAAGAAACAAACCACCTGAAGTGCCTGTCAGGTTTTGTGCAAGTTTTACACCTGTTTTTGTATGAGCCATAAAGACTCTTGTCTGCAGCTTGCTTTAGTCACATAAGAATATTTAGCTAACCTTTTCATCGTCAGTAAATAAAGACATATACGGAGTGATTATTATGTACCAGTCATTCTTCTAAGCATTTATATATCTTTTTATGCCTTTAGTCCTCATAAAATGCAAGTATTATTGTGATATATTATCGTGCCAGTTTTGCAGTTGAGGATTCTGAAGGACAGAGAGGTTAGGTCTATTCCTCAGTTTAGTGGCAGAGCCACTGTTGCGGGTTCTATGCAAGGAAGACTAACTCCAGGGCTACTCCCCAGGTGACTGTTTTCACTGCCCCCATGCAGTACGTAAACCTGCCTCTGAACGCTGTGCGTGTGAACCCAAAGCCCCATGGGCCCATCTTTCATGAATTTGCAGTAACTGATTGCAGATAAGTGTTCAAGTTTAAAAATGTCACCAAGTTGTCTCATTATGCTCAGCATTTCCGTGGATAGCAGCACAAGCCAGACAGCGTGATGGTCTGAGGTCTGACTCTTTTTGAGGAAAATAATGCACATAAGAATGCGGAGCAGACCCTATTGTCATGCTGCTCCATTCCCCTACTTGCCCGCCGCCGTCTGTGTCTGATCCGTGGGCAGCATTCCATTTACGTCAAAAATAACGTCAATCTGGTGAAAAAAACTGAATGACTCAGAGCATTACTTTAGGGAACTGATCTCTGTGAAATATGATATATAGCATCCTAATTTCACAGAACATTTTTCATAACAGTTGCTAAAATCATATTCAGATGCATTAAATTACTCTGGAGGATCCAATTCAAAGCAATAAGATGCAGGTATTTTGAAGCGGAGTCCAATCCACTCAAAACTGCTCTATCATCGGCTACTTCATATCTTTTCTGTATCTGTCCATGCTTATTAATTCACTCGAGTCTGCTCTCCTTTTGTATTTTAGTTGAATTTGAGTCTGAAAAAGGCTGTTTCAGAGACTGGAGGGTCTGAAAGAAAGAATAGGGAAGAAAGGAGAAAGGAAGATGAAAATTCCCTCTAATTCTTAGGGACCACAGAGCAAGGTGCCCTGGAGAGGGGCTGCCGAGGAGGAACCCAGAGCCTCGGCTTTGTAAGGGCAGTGTTGTGCTACTGATTACGATCTCTGCAGAGACTGAACGGCAGTGGGCGAGCCTGGCCTCCTGAGCCCTTACATTTAGTGGCACACGGCTTAAATCAGGAAGCCGGTCAGATTTCTCCTGCCGCATCCCCATCCACAACATTTCCACAGAGAGTTGTTGTTTTTTTAATGTAAGAATTTTATTTCTTGGATAAAGATAAAGCCAAATGAAATCCCTACTTTTTTTTCTTTTCTTCTGGCACTGTATACTTCTGGGAATTTGCACAGTTAGCCCTGGACGTGTATTTTTGTTTGAAACATAAAGTAAGACTAAAAAGAGGATTTGATTTGAAGAAGGCAGATTACCTGTGAAGTTTATTTTCAGACTTTGAGAGAGACCTCCTCGGAGGATAAGCTCCTGAAACTGAACTCTGTGCAGTCTCTTCTATAGGCTAACTGCGTTACAGTTAGTAGAGAAGTTACTAACCTTCGAGCCTTAGTTTTCCTGAGAAAGATGGGTGGGCTAGGATCTTTATGGGTCTTTTGAATTATAATATTCTGATTCTTATATGGCATGCTAGAAAAGATAGCTTACAGTGCTTGGACAGGTCACTTCCAGTACCCAGAAGCGTAAGTCCTATACACATTTCCTACTATTTCTCATCTCCTCTAATACTCGTAAGGAGGGTGAGGGTGGTTACTTGCGATGTCTCCTGGACAACATTCCTTCCAAATTCTTTCTGGTATAAGAGCTGTTGAAGTGAATGTATCAGCTACATTCCATTTTTACAGTTTTTGCACTTTAAAACTTTTTTTTATCAATTGGAACATAAATGACTGATTTGTAATCCATGAATCACTACTATGGAGTGACCCCGAGTTCTTTGTTTTCAAACACTCAAAAATTGTTTATTGGGTGCCACACTTTTGGCCACTTGAATCATGAATTTAAGACGCTGCTTTTCAGATTCCAGCTGACTTCATCTTTAAAAGCTGCAGTTCCATGTGCGACCTCCAGTGGGTTGAACCCAGTCAGTGCTAGCTAATACAGATGCACTAGATTGCCATTTGGTGATTGACTGACACCAGGCCCTGGCAAATTACTGAATAGTAGTGGAGTCAGAAGTCCTAGAATAAATTATCTGTAGTCTAAACCCTGCTAATAAGTAGTTCTCCTGTTCCCTCGCTCTGTTGTTCGGTACCTAGTGATGGAGTTGTGTGCTATGCTGGGTCCACCAGGGCCAGGATTCTATTACAAGAGGAGCCATATTTACAAAAGTAGAATGAGCTTCCTCTTTAGGTCTTTTTGTCACCAACTAGCCAAAGCTGTTACTAAACCAACCAAACAAGAAATCGACTGAGAAATCATTTTTCCTATAGTTTTCAATGTCTTCCCTTTTTAATGCTCTCTTAACACCTGTGTGAAAGGTTAATGGTGATGTTTCTTACATAGCCTGTGGGAGAAGTTAATTTCCCAGAAGTGAATTTCCAGCCACACTAAATGTGATTTTACAATGGAACATACTAGACTCTGATGCCATTAAAATCTTATTCTTTATCTTGCTCAACACTAACTAAATTGGAGAGTAGTAGCATGAGAATCCAAAAGCTAGAATGGTCATGGCAGCTCATCAGCTAGCTATGTAGATGACTGCAAGTTACTCAAGTTCTCTGGGCTCAGGAGAGGGAAAATATACTTGGCTGCTTTGTCTCTTGGAGCTGTTGTGAGGACACATGAGATGGTGTATGTGACAGGACTTTGTGTCAAAGAACATAAAATCCAAATATGAAACAGATAAGCATGTACGACAGTATATCTGGTTATATTATTGCTTTCATCTGTTTGGCGTTTCCATGTTTTACATGTAAACAGGAGCTTGTAAGGTTGATTTCCCCCCAGTTATCAAAATTGATGAACTCTTAATGGGCAGCTGCAAGTTTAGATTTTATTGGAAGGAGGAAATTAAAGTGATAAAGGAGATTTATTTCCTCCATTGACAAGTGAAAACATAAAGAGACTACTAATTATAAAATATTTAGCTGTCCTTTTTATAGAACTGAATGATCTGACTTTTCTGAATATTCACTTTCCTTTCAAATATGGGAAATGAAAAGTCAGAATCTTCTTTAAATATTGTCATTGAATAGATGTATCTCCTAGGGAAAAATATGTTTGTTAGACTCATATGCCAATTGCTAACTTTCAAACATAAGAGAGGTACAACCTGAGGTGCTTACTTGTTTTGGTTTTGTAATATAATATATTCAGAGTACAGCTTTATCTTTACTGTGATAAGGAATTCCCTGGGGTACTGCTACTGTAAGAAATTGTTTTATTCTATTAATATCAGTACTTATTTTTTGCAACTCCATTATTTGCTTTATTTTAATAATTTAAACCCAGAAATACTTAATTATTAATTTCTTGAACAGCATGATTTCATTTAATGACTGCCACTCTGAAAAGGTAAAAGGGAAAAGATAAAAGCCTATTCGTAAATTTTGCTAAAGAAAATTTACACTGATGCTCATCTTTTATTACCTGTACTTGACCTGACACCTGACCTGCTTAGGTTTTTGTCCTTAGTTTCTAAGATCTCCCAACTTTCATAGACCTTCCCCCTTATGTATTGTTCATCAAACCTCCGGCATGCATACACATCAATAAGTAAACGCAAATCAGTGCTTCTTCTAATTATGTTTTAGGAAGGTTTTATGCTCTTTGGATGTTAGATTTTTGTTGTTGGCTTGGTCACCTTTAGTGTTGGTTTTTCTCCCTAAGGCTTTGTACACTTCTCCCAGATCTCCCTTTTTTTAAAGTATATATTTTTTGTTACCTGTAGGATATTATACAGGCCGTCATGGTTTCCTGCCTAGTGTTGCTGATAACCCTAAGATTTCGTTATCAGTGTCTGTGGCCTCTTTATCAATCTTCTCCGAAGGTTTCTCTCCCTAATTATTTTGCAATGGTCTCTTATTAGACTTGAATGAAGCAGTCCCGGAGACAGAACGCCTAGATTCGAAAGCCCTGAAAACCCGAGCCCAGCTGTCCGTGAAGAACCGACGCCAGAGGCCCTCTAGGACAAGGCTCTATGATAGTGTCAGTTCAACAGACGGAGAGGACAGCCTAGAGCGAAAGGTGAGCGCCCTTTACCATTGCCTGATTACAGTGTTGGGCTCTATCCTTGTTCCTACAGTTTACTGATTTTTCTGCAACCAGATTCTATGGCCTCATTTGAAATAGTGGGAATAGCTCACTTTTTTTGTCTCCAAAATCCTTACTCAACTCAATACATTGTTGTAATTCAAATTCTTGCTATACTCCTTCAGTGACCTAACCAAGAACATTATCCACATTGTCATATTTCATGATGGTGTTTTTGATATTCGGCAGTTGGTTCTACCTAGTAGGAAATAATGAATGTACAAATAATTGTTCCTATATGTCTTAGGTGTCTGTGTTAGTTACAATGGTAATATGGTGAGTCGTTGTGAACTATGGAATCTCATTTGTAAACCAACAAACAAAATTGGTTTTCATGGGGATTCACTAATAGTACGGTCGATCTGATTTCAAAGTAAGTATTACATGGAACCGATGCTCAGCGGCATAACCTCCTTTATAATCTCTTATATCGATTGCATTCAAACAGTTTCTGTAACCACATGCATATTACCCAATCACTTCTGCCCAAGGGTTTGCGAACTTCTTCTCCAGAATCAGATTCTGGTGCTCCATCCCTCACTTCTGAGGCTGTCAGTGGGCCCTTCTCCAAGTCTGACCAGATAACTGAATCTCAAGGACCCCTGCACCCAGAAAGGGAGCCTTCCTCCTCTACTTGGGGAGACACTTCACTCTCCTCTCCTTCAAAATCTGATCATGATATGGAAGAATCTCCTTGCCATCATCAAGCCACCACCAGGAAAATATCACAAGAAAAAGGTACTGTCAGTTTTTTTCTTTCATTTTGTCTAATTAGCACCTTGATTTCTATAATATAAAAATAACTTCTTTTCTCATAATCCTAAGTCCTTTGTTTTCTCACAGCTAATAATTAATACTGCTTTTTTTATGTTATGGGATAAGAGAACATTCCTCTTCCATTTATTTATGTTTATCTTTTTCTACCTAGTTAGTATTTATATTTCTTCAGCTCTCCACAAGTTTACTAATGAAGGATGTTATTCTGGAGGCCTTCTAGAGATTTTGTGGAATAGCAGCCGAGTTTCAATAAACACTAACATAGTCATATAGAAGAAGAAGAAAAAAAAAATATATATATATATATATATATGAAAGTGATATAAGTATTAACCTATTAGTTTGGTTTTTATTTAGAAGAAATTTTCACAATAATAATTTATATTGCAAATGTGGTAGAAAGCTCTGATAAAGGTAATGCAGAGAGATTAGTGAATTAATTTTTATAAGAGGCTTCTAGAATTAATACCAAAATTTCAAATTAGTGTCAGTACACTTTTGTCTTTTTTAACAGTATGTTTTAATTTATAGAAGTAATAAATTCTTATGTAAATAAGTTAAATGATGCATAGTAAAAAAAAGAATAGGCTCATGCTCTTCCTACCACATCTGACATGTTCCTTTGAAGTATTCAAATATATTGGGTTGTATAGTAACCCTTGAACAGTGTGGGACTAGGAGCACTGACCCTCACACAGTGGAAAATCCACATATAAATTTTGACTTTCCAAAAACTTAACTACATTTGTCCCTTGCTACCCATGAAGATTGGTTCCAGGATTCCCCACACATACTCAAAGTTGTGAATGCTCACACCTCATATAAAATGGTATAGAATAAGGCATACAGTTGGCCTTCTGTATCCATAGATTCCCAACTGCAGATCAAAAATACTGTTTTTAATCCATGGTTGGTTGAATCAATGGATGCACAACCTGAAGATACAGAGGGCTGACTGTATATTTATTGGAGAAAAAATCTGTATAGGAGGACCCATGTAGTTCAAACCTGTTGTTCAAGAGTCAACTGTATTATCTTTCACAGCTGAAAAAAATGATATAAAATAAATATGTAAAAAATCAATACTTTGATAAGTATAAGGGTAAGGTATCTGCAGCTTACTTTGAAATGCAATTAAAAATTAATGAATTAAAAATTAATGGATTAATAGATGAGTAGAGGTGTGGTTATATGATAAAGAAAATGTAGCACAATGGAAGTTATAGAAACTAGGGGATGGATATGTTTGTTTACTGTAAAATTCTTTTATCTTTTTAAAATAATTGAATAGTAAAAAAAGAAATCTCATTTCTCTCCATACTTATCTAGAGATTCAGTACAACAGACATTTTGTGGAACTTGACAGGCTGATTCTAAATTTATAGAAAGAAAAAGAGGCCAAAAGTACCTGAAACTCGAAGAAGACTGAAGTGGCGGGCCTTGCTTACCTGATACCTGGAATTATTTAATTCTGCATTTTGTTTATACAGAAGTATATACATAAACAAACAAAATAGAGAGTTTAGAAGCAGGTTTCATATACACTACATTTTATGACAGTTGCATGTGTAGATGGGTAGAGAAAGCATAGTTTTTAATAAATGGTTCTAGGAAATTTGACTATCATATTTTTAAAAACTATAATATACATATACCATGTAGAAGTTTCATTCAAGGAGAATTCAATACTCGATTAGTTAATATAAAACTTTAAAAAGTATATAGGAGAGCATTTTGTGACTTCAGGAAAGGGAAGGTTTTCTTAAACAAGATGCAGAAAGCATACACCATAAGGAAAAGATGGGTAAAGTAAAACTAGAAAGTTCTATTTCTCAAAAGACACAATAAAGAATCCCTAAAACTTGAGAGAAGATATTTACTGCCCATGTAATTTACAAAGGATTAGTGTCTAGATTGTGTAAATAACTCCTATAAAGCCCTAAAAAAAAAAAAAAGACAAAAATTCAGGAGGAAAATATATAATGTCCTGAACAGGCACTTCATAGAAAATGAAAATCAAATGCCCATAATATTTACAAAAAGCTGTTCAACCCCATTAGTAACCAGGAAAATATGAAATATACCAAATGAGATACTATTTTATACCTACCAGATTGCCAAAAATATTATAATCTGATATTGGCAAATGCTAGTGAATATTTGAGAAAGCCATAAATCAGATATTTGCTGGTGGAAGTGTAAATTGGTGCAAGCTCATTAGAAACCATTTGGCATTACCTAGTAAATTTGAAAATGTGCCTTGCCTGCAAATCTTCACCTGTTTATATATGCAAAAGAGTCCTGCACTTGTCTACTAAGAACCATGTACAGGAATATCCATAGCAGTCCTGTTGTGTAATAGTAAAACCTGGAAACAACCAAAAACTGGTAATCACCAGGATGATCACCAGGAGAAAAGATAAATGAATTGTAGTATATCCCTATAATGAACTTTGCAGGAGGGAAAATGAACAAATCACACTGAAACATTACAATAGGGTGAATCTCTAGAAAAAGACATTGAAAAGCAAATACAGGTAAATACAGACTAATATATGTGATCCTGTTGATATAGAGTTAAACAAAACTAGCAGATTACTTAGATATACAAGCACAATTTGAAATTATGAATGGGTATGACAAAGCTAGTTACATGGGGAGAACGTCAGGGAGTAGAAATAGGGAAGTACATAGGGGACTTCATATGTATAAACTGCAATGGAGGTGGGATGACAAATGAAATGGAGGTTTGTTTTATTGTTTTTTCTTTAAACTCTACAACTATCATATAAATAGTCTTGATTCTGATAGATAAAAAACATAAAAAAGACCACATATACAAAGTTAATGAACAGACTTTAATATACAAATAGCTTCAAGTAATTTTCTTAAAGCCAAAAATATGTTAAGGAAATAAATTGTCCATTCATTGAAGAGAAAAATCTGCATTATGTATAAAATATAAAAAGATGATGGAGAAATTGTCTTTTAAGTTAGATACCCATCAAATCGCCAAAGCCTTTCAAGAGTCCCAAAAACCAGTGCCAGCAGTGATATGGGACATAGTCCTACATTGCAGTTATGATTGCAAGTCACTGCATTTTCAAAAAGTCTATATTCATTTATCTGTACCAGATCCAAAATTGTAATCTTTCTCCAAATATGTGGTGAACATAGAAATACAGTTGATGGTGCGAGCTCACTCTGTTCTGTCAGCATCATAGCTTTACTTCTGATATTTCTCCCGGTTTCCCTTCCTGAGCTTGTCAGTTGCTGAAATTATTGTCTATAGACTGGTCCTAAACACACCTCTTTTAGAAGTTTTGAGATAAAATTTAAATACTTAGGGAGGACAAAATGCTAGTGGAGGCAAGAGAAAGTATGTCGAGCCCACTAATTCATCAAAAGTGGTTGCCAAGTTGTTGAAGGACTTGCACTGTAATTTGGCCTGCTTCCAAAAGGATGAAAACCTTCAAAACCTCTCATCAAGTCAGTGTTCTGAGAGCCAAGACTCTAGGCCTTAGTGTTCTAAGTCTGGAAACTCAATAATGTACCAAGATTTAATCAAGTTCAGAGGGACTGATGCATGCTGTTCAACTTAGAAAGAATCAGAATACTCATTTTTTTAATTTTCTTTGCGAGGTACAACTGATATAATAACCAACATCATTCATGTGCTTTGTACTCTCCTGGTTGTTAGAGTCATAAATCAGAATGAGCAAAAAATTAAAGTTACCTGGACCCATGAACGGAATATGCTCATTCGACTGGCTGACGGATGAGTGCGTGTTTCCCTGCAGCATTGCCAATCCTATGGCTCTTTCGTGTCCCTCAGGGACTCTCCCTACCCACTTCCCAAGATGGACCTCAGTATCATTAAAACATTAGGGAAATTCCATGCTTCCAATTTTGTGACATTTCAAGCTCCAATACAATATAGATTCACAGAGTAGGATCTAGTTTTGTTGTTCTTAAAACCCAATTTGGAGAATAGCATTGTGTAAAATCCTGGAGTTCCTTGCTCTATGAGACTAATTCAGTAGGCAGACCTAGGCAGCACAGAGGTGAAATATGGTTAACTTAATTTCCCTCTGTGTATTTATATACGTGGTTCTTACAAGTCATTGGCTCATCAATAAATGAACTAGAATGGGGTTTAGCAGTACTCACAAGTACAAACTAGACTTTACATTTGCATTCTTACCTACCCTTCTAGGAAATTTCTACTCATTCAGAGCTCAGCTTAAATCTCACCTCCTTTTATGGCTCCCTTTCCATTCCTAGACAGAGGGAATTATTCTCTCCTCTGTGATCCCATAGAAATTTTCAGTTACTTCTACTTCTATCCCTTTGTGTATGGTAAGTGATCTAGTTGTCAAGTATGAGCCAAAGTTTTCTCATTCATCATGTTCATCTTTGTATTCTTAGTCCTCCAAAAAGTAAGCAGATAATTGATGCATACTAAGTGTCTTGGATGAGTTAAGTATGTCTCTGCAGAAACCAATGCAGGTCTTCTGGAACAGAGGTCATCACACCAAATCCAGCCTCCACCTGCCCTTATAAAGTCTTCTGGGTACCACACTCAGTTTGGTACTCTCTGCTTTCATGCCACAAGAGCAGAGTTGAGTAGTTGTCACAGAGATAAGAGCCCACAAACCTAAATATTTTTGCAGAGAAAGCTTGCTGACCCCTGGTCTAGACATATCCACTGAACATTGTCAGATAAACTCTGAAAGTGTCTTAGTCATTGGTTACCTTTTATCTAGATTTTTAAAACAGTAATATACCACTGCTTTTGGTCTGTCAGTTTACTACAAAGTTAATGATGAAGACATAGCTATATTGGATTGCAATCCTGAGGATAACTCACTGGTGTGATTGAACACCTAATTGAACTGAAGGATTTTTAACTCAAGTCAATACTGTATTCACAAGTCATCATTTTGTTGTCATATTTGTGGGATCTTAGGGGAAACTAAGATAAAAAGTCCCATTGTAACTGGCTAAATAATAAACATTTAACCCCATTTGAGTTAAAATTAGAGGATGTAAAAGACTATTTCTAGAGATTTATAAAACAAGTTATATGATAATAGGAGATATGAATATATTGTCCTCATGCCTATTCTTTGAGTAACCTAATACTGAACTGCTGGTCTCTAGACTTATATAGCAATGCACCTTGTTTCAGACAAGGTTAAGTAGAGTAAATTAAACACTATCAGTTTTTTCTGGTGATATCTAGAGATTACTATTCTAATTTTACATGTAACTATTAGCACATTGCCTGACACAGGACATGCCTTCAGAAATATTCATTGAATTAATGTCCTAGAAAGTAGATATATTTACAGGATTCATTTACTATTAACATATTGCATTAGGCCCTTATATATATTATATTAATATATAACATATATATTAAATTGTATCATTGCTCAGAAGAGGACAAGGTTATATCCAACTGAAGATGGCAAATAGGACGTTAAAAAGAATATACAGTTAGAGTAACCACTGAAAAAGCAGCAAGGGTAGGTAAGGAAGGCAGGTCAGGCAGGGAGAGATGGCATTGCCAGAGACAGGCACAAGTAAGCAGGATTTAAAGGAACGGGGCTGCCCCAGGCTGCCGGAAGCTGTTTGTTCATGTGTGTTAAGAGTGGTTGCACATATAATTGAACAGTAGGTTAAGTCTACAGTTGTAGAATTTAAATACCTTAGGTACCTTGCCTTACTAGGACACCACAAGATGTTTGAGCAGAGGAATAAGAATGAAAATACCCTAGGTATTGGGGGAAATGAGTTAGGAGAGACTCTGAGGGGATCCCCTCTAAGGAGGAGCAGTGAAGATGCAAGAACCTTTGACACAGACGTTGACTAGATATCAGGGGAAGGAAGTGAGGAGGTCAAAACTGATCACAGGTTTCTAGCCTCGGAAAATATAGTCTTGTCTTTAATAGGAAATCAGAAATATTATGGGGGAAAGATAAGCAACTCATTTTATAATAGAACAGGTTGAACACTCAGGAGAGGAGCCAGGCCTTGGAGGTAATCAAGAGTCTTTTGCCCTGAGATGGAGGAGAATGAACTCCATAAAAGCCTAGTGTTTAGCTGTCAGGAGTTCTCTCAGTGCCTTTGGAAATGAGGACTAGGTCAACAGACTTCTAATTTCTCATGAAGGTAGTATTGGAGAGATTTCAAAAAAGCCTAATAGAATTTTACATAAAACTACATAAACAAACAAAAAAACGTCACATTCCTATTTTCCCCCCTGAAATCTAACGATCCAATGTTGGTTTTTATGTAGACTAGAAGTTCTGATGTCCATTAAAAGATACTTGATTGATTTAAAATGGGAAAGTGGATTGTTACTTAATCTTGCCTCTTCAGTCTTTTGAAGGCATTCACCTAAGTGTTCCTTGGAACACACTTTGGCAAATGTGTAAGATAATGATGTGAGGTTGCCTAGCAGCAGGCTCTGTGATGGGTACAATCGGGCTTTTAGTCCCAAGAGGTCCAATAACTGCAACTCTAATAGGTCACAGAGTGCATCCAAGTACATTGTCTCATCTGGTCCTCTCACCACTCGTTAAAACATCTCCCATCTCAGCTACCTCTAACTCAGAAAATAATCAGGCAGTCTCCTTAACTTTGCACAGTCCTAGCCATTAAGAGTTACTTAAAGATGGATCTGGGAGGATCCAACACTTTCTTTTCTCTGGCTACTCTTAGGAGAATTGAAATCCTGTTTTGTTTTTTTAATGTCCATTAGCAAAATCACCTCAGAAGGTATCTGTGGCTTGTCCATGGATTTTCTTTATGTGTCTGTCACATCTGTGGCAGATTAATTCAGTTACCCAAAGAGTAACGATGCAAATACTCATAATAAATATTTTAGATTAGAAGTGGGTTTGGACGTGGATATATTTCTGACTCTTGTATTTTATTATGTACATTTCAAGGAATTAATTGTAATCTGAGTGTCACTAGCTAAAAATTTGAAAAGCTCATTGAGAAGAACCCTTAGAGTATTTGTTCATATCTTGTGCTTCTTTAGAGCTTTGAACATAGACTCGCAAATGAGAACTGTGTGTTTTATAAGGATGCATGTTAAGAAATTTCTCCTGCCCTGGCTGGTTTGGCTCAGTGGATAGAGTGTCAATCTATGGATTGAGGGGTCCCGGGATTGATTCTGGTCAGGGGTATGTGCCTAGGTTGTGGGCTCGATCCCCAGTGGGGGTGGGCAGGAGGCAGCTGCTCAATGATTCTCTCTTGTCATTGATGTTTCTATCTCTCCCTCTCCCTTCCTCTCTGAAATCAATAAAAATATTTAAAAAAAAAAAAAAGAAAGAAAGAAATTTCTCCTGAAATAAACAAACCTGCATGGTTAATTGAACACTTTCTTAGGTGGACAGGACTATTCTCTCTGCACTCTTTAGTTGCTGGAAATTATTTAATTTTAAAGAGATAGAGATAGAGACAGCAATAATTAGGGAGAAGTAGTTTCACACTCTAATATGCATCAATATTAAAACACCCTTTGCTAATCATCTTAGATAACTGGATATCCTGAAAGATAATATCAAACAGCATTCTTTGCTAAATAGTTCCAGGTAGAGCCTTAGGAGTTTTCCACCTTATCCAAAGTGGAATGAGTTGCACCAGTAGAATCTATCTCCTACATTTAATATTGAACTCCATTCGCAGAGTCTCTCCACTGATGGTTTTTTGGCATTATTTTGAGTGCGCCCATATCCAGCAGCTGCTGCCATTCAGAGTGCCAGCTTAACTCAAGGGCAAAGATCATTCAGCTCCAGACACTGAGGAGCACTTGGCATCTTCCCTATCACAGGAGGCCAACCAAGTTATGCTCCAACCCAACTTCAAAGAGAGACCTTTCAAAGATGTCAGTGCCCTAGAGCTGAGCCCCTGTTCTGCCTTCCTCTGTCCCAGGACTGGCCACAGGCCATTAGACTGGAAGGGAAAGCTCTGCCTGTCACTTTCTCCCTAAATCTCTCTGACCCTCAGGGTTGGCTTTCTGAGCTGACTTGAGAGATGAGAGGGCTGGAATGAGAGGAAAGTTATGTTGGTCCTTGCTGTTCATGTGAAAGGTGGCTTGATAGTGCTTATTCCTCCTTATTTTGTTCATTTCAATATTTTGAAGCTAAAGTTCTTTGTGATGAGTTTCGGGCCTTGATCCATCAGGACATCTTTTAGCTTAACTGAATGTTCCTCAGCATAGCTAGGTTTCTTACATCTTTTTTAAAAAGGCATCCATTATTTTCTTTTACAGTTAGAAATTGAGTCATATGTCTTCAGAGATGCACTTACTTTTGACTCATAGCTTTAAAAATAATAATAACTGGTCTCTCTTTACATATGTATATATTCTAGACGGTGCCAAAGGTCCCAACTCACTAAGGGCGTCCAGTTCATTGGTGGTGCAAGGAGGGAAAATTAAGCGGAAGTTTGTGGATCTGGGGTAAGCACTTCATGATGTGAAAGGCAAGCGCCCTGTAAAAGAAGGATTAAAGGAGAACATGTCAGCTTTCCCTTTCTGAATGTGTCTGTCTTTTATAGGGCACCACTGCGAAGGAATTCCAACAAGGGAAAGAAATGGAAAGAAAAAGAAAAAGAAGCCAATAGGTTTTCTCCGAATAGCAGGTACGGGTGAGTGATTGAGGACCCAGATTCATCTCTGTAACCAAACTCCCTGGCCCCTTTCCATTGTTCACCAAAATCAGTGGTCTGTATCTTCCCCATGCACGTAAGAATGATGACCGTCTCCTGCTGGACTCAGCTATTTGTTGGTGGCCCCTGTCAACTATGCGTACTGCTCCATAAAGACTTTCCTTTAGAGACGTGGGCTTTATGCAGCATGTTTTCAAGTTTTCCCAGTTTTCTTCTGAGGTGACTTCATTTAAACTCCGCTTTGTAGAGGGAGATAGTAAAGCATAGAGCTCTGAAGTTCGACTGCCTGGGTTTGAATTAGAGCTCTCACCTTTTAAATCTTGGACAAATTATTTAGCCTCCATTTTCCCATACATGAATGAGGGCAATAACAGCATCTACCTTATAACATTAGTGTAAGGTTAAGTGAATTTTCATGTAAAACATTTAAAATGCTATCTGGCACATAGAAGGTGTTATAAAAAAAATAATAAAGATAACTGTTTGTTGCTATTATTGTTTGCAAGTTACAGAGAAGTTTTATTTATCATTTGGTCCTTACAATAAAATCTGAAGGACTGATAATAACACCATACTTTACTGATAAAGACGTCACCTCTATATATGAATTGATTACCCCAGGATTATGTAATAGGCAATTGATGTCCATTAGCTAGGGCTTATGTCTCCTGTCTAGTTGTCTTTCCAATACTTCCTGTCATCTTCAAGTACTTACATATCTAATGATTGGTTTTTAAAAAATCACAGTTTATATTCAATATTATTTTATATTAGTTTCAGGTATTACAACATAGTGATTAGACAATCAGATGCTTTCAAAGTGGTCCCCTTAATATTGCAAGTGCCCATCTGGCACCATACTTAGTTATTACAATATTGACTATGCTCCCTAAGCTGTACTTTCATCCCCATGGCTCCTCTGTAACTACCAATTTGTACTTCTCAATCCTTCACTTTTTCACCCAGCCCCACAAGTCTGACAACTGTCATTCTGTTCTGTGTCTATGAGTCTGTTTCCATTTTGTTTGTTCTTTAATTGTGTTCCTTGGATTCCACATATAAGTGAAATCATATGGTACTTGCCTTTCTCTGACTGACTTATATTTCCTTTTTAAAAAATATATTTTATTGATTTTTCACAGAGAGGAAGGGAGAGGAATAGAGAGTTAAAAACATTGATGAGAGAGGTACATCGATCAGCTGCTTCCTGCACGCCCCCCACTGGGGATGTGCCCACAACTGCCCTTGACTGGAATCGAACCTGGGACCCTCCAGTCCGCAGGCCTATGCTCTATCCGCTGAGCAAAACCAGTTAGGGCTGACTTATATTTCTTTATGAAATTTTGGAATCATCTCACAAGCATACAGTAAGAAAGATACAAGCAAAATGCTAAGAAGAAGACACTGTAAAGTCATTTGGGGACCGCTTACCCATTTCATAGGCTGTCCTCTGCTGTTTCCTTGTTTTCTTTTTCTTTTCCCTGGTATACCATGTGGTGAGAAGTTGTACCTTCTCCCTGGGATTACAGAAGAATTGGGAGGGGGATGATAAGAGAGAGTGCCAAATTAATTATTTTTGTCAGTTGGGTTTCCTTTGTGCTATAAAATGGAGAAAGGGTAGAAAGTTTCGTTTGTATTGACGACAACAATTTCAGTTAAAATAAGACGATAATGCAACTCAAAAGAGATTTAACTTTGTGTGATTTTGGAGTGAGAAATATAAAAGTCTACTTTGTGCCTTAAAGTTAAGAATAGAAAACTATCAAATATGCTTAGAGGAAATAAAAGAAACAAGTAATGAAACTCTTTAAGAGAGAGAAGCCCAGATACAGAATGGGAGAGAAGCCTGGGCACCTCTGAGTTTCTCCCTTTCTTCTCTGGGCCTCTGAGGCAGTCACTCCCTCTCACTTTTGAGTCTAAAAGGGGCAGAACCATAGGCATTCAGCAGGCATGCAAAGGTTCTACTGAATGTCAAGGCAGAAGTCAGAGTATTACCACTTTGTATAAATTCCAGATGAAAAGCAAACACATCTGCATTCTGTTGGTGAGCGCTCACCTTACTCTAGGCCAGTAGTTCTCAACCTCTGGCCCTTCAAATACAGTTCCTCATGTTGTGACCCAACCATAACATTTTTGTTGCTACTTCATCACTGTAATGTTGCTACTGTTATGAATCATAATATAAATATCTGATATGCAGGATGGTCTTAGGCGACCCCTGTGAAAGGGTCGTTCAACCCCCAAAGGGGTCATGACTTACAGGTTGAGAACCGCTGCTCTAGGCAAAACCTTGGGTGGCTGATGGCAAATTGTCATGTGCACACTGCCTCATCACAGCTAACGCCAGCTTTTGAACCAGCCAGACTTCACCCTTGGCTTTCTGTCCAGCTCTACAGCTTTAAAACACTAGCTCTGGTGTCTCTGCTTTAGTCATCACAGGTGGTTCCACGTGTACCAACGCTATAGAATAGCTTTAAATTAGGATCATCATTTTCAAATTATTTGTAATTATAGTAGAATTCTGACAGAACTGAAAGGAATTCATGTAATGGGAATAGTAGAATAGGAAATAAGAGAGACCTTTTCTGTTTCAAAAGGTAATTTTTTGAGCTGTCACAGTAATTTGCTTAACACTAATCAAATGCAATGACAGCCTTTGTTCTTCTGTGTAGATTGATAATGGATCCGGAACCTTACAAAACATACTCCAGAAAGGACAATTACTGCCAGGTGGGAGTTTAGTGCAGCTGAGCTGGGCTGGTTTCCTGGGTCCCTGGAGGTAGGTGGGTGATGAGAGGACCATTAGCCACAAGGTTGCACAGTAGCTGCGGAAATGGGAATAAATACATCACCCCAGTGAGGCTTTCTCAGAAAGAGCAGTCTAACTAACTCATGGATTGGGTTTGTAATCTTATCTCCTAGGTGATTCTTCCAGTTCGCATAAGGTCATTCTGAGGCCATTAGACATTATCTAAGTTATAATCTGAGGCTATTAGACATTAAAAAGTCAAGATATTTGCTAAATCCAATTTGGTCTTGGTTTTAGTTTTTTCCTTCCCTAAGAGTAAAAAATTCACTTTATTATATTCCTTGTGGAGACTTAATGATTCAAACACATGGCTCACATGAAACAAATAAATGAGGTTAAAATAATCCTATGTAATAAAAGGCTAATATGCAAATCAACTGGTTGCTATGACATGCACTAACCACCAGGGGGAAGACACACAGGAGATGCCCCATGGTGGTCATTGTGCTCCCATAGGGTGAAAATGGCTGGTGAGCGCAGTGGTGGTGGCGGGAGCTCCCACCTCCACGGCAGCACTAATGATGTCCGGTTGCCGGCTTAGGCCCACTCCCTGCAGGCCTAACTATCAGTTGAACATCCCCCAAGGGCTCCCAGACTGTGAGAGGGCGCAGGCCGGGCTGAGGGACTCCCCCCTCCCCCCAAGTGCATGAATTTCATGCACTGGGCCTCCAGTAGTAAATAAACTGACAAACCCTACAAAGAAATATGGTTTGGTTTTATCCTTTTCAAATATGTGTTCAGTGAACATTCTGATTTAAACAGGTAACATAGCACAGAAAAAAGCAGGAAACATTTAGTTGTCAGAGCTTCCTCTTCCCCTAAAGCAGCAGTTGCCAACCTTTGGAGCTGGTGAGAGAACCTCCCAGTTTAGTCCCTGAATGGAAAGCCCTGTGAGCAGACCTGCGTATCTCAGGACAAGGCTAGAGGGTGGCACATAGGAAAATGACAGGGAAGGGAGTCTTCATTTACCTGAACAATGGAAAAAATATACCACTGAGTATTTAAGTATTCACCCAAGTATTCATCCTGACTCTGCCATAGATAAGTCTCTGAATTCCTTGGATCTTGGTTTCCTACAACAAACAAGTGAGGTGGACTAGAAGAACCTAGTCCCCAACCTCCCATCCATCTTCATCTGCATTATCCAATATGGTAGCCTCTGGACAGATGTGGCCATTGAGCACTTGAAATGTGGCTAGTCTCTATTGAGATGTGTTATTAGAGAAAATGCATGCTAGATTTCAAAGACTTAGTATAAAAAAAGAATGTTAAATATCTTATTAATAATTTTATACTAATTAGATGTTGAAATAATACTTTAAATATTTTGGGTTAAATAACAAAATAATTTTATCTTAAACATTTTTTTCATGTGGGTGCTAGAGAAAAATTTTTTAATCCTCTTCCAAGGCTATGTTTTTATTGTTGCTGTTTTTTTTTTAAAGAGAAAGGAAGAAAAAGAGAAAGAGAAAGAGAGAGAGAGAGAGAAACAGAGACAGAGACAGACAGACACACAGGAGAGTGAGAGAAAAGCATGGTTCAGTTGCCTCCCATAAACACACTGGCCAGGGATTGTACCTACAACCTAGGTATGTGCCCTGACTTACCTTATATTCAAAGTTAAAACCAACCCCCCCAAATCACCATGGAGTGTTTACCTTAGCAATTTATTTTTGAGGTCCTTGCCCCAGGATAATCTGATTCCAAGATGTATATAAATGAGTTAATTTTTCTATAGAGTTGTAAACTATAAACCATTTAAATGCCAGGAAACTTACTTCCCCACCTCATTGCCCACCCCCAAATGACATTTTAGTATTATACAGACTTAATTCCTTCCAGTTCCTAACAATAAAATAATCAGAAATATAGCTATGATTTGATTCTATTTTCCCCAAAAATGACAGTGAGCCATTAGTGTACAAGCTGTGAAGGAAGTACAGAGCACATACCTAGAAATTCTTTTCAGACCCATTAAGAATTCATATTCACTGATCTTGATTTTTCAAGAGGATTATGAAGGATGAATATAGAGTAGTACCTTAGCCCATAACCTGCCCTGAGAGTAAAAAATGTTAAGAAGGGAAGGAAAGTAGGGAAGGAAGAATTTTATCTTATTTTTAATACATTTCTCCACCAAATGAAACAGGCTGTAAGAGTGGTCAGTAATAGAATAACTGTTTCCAAAACTCCTGTGCTCCTTTTGTAGACTCAGTAGTTCAATTTATCCGGGAGGACATTGGCATTTATTTTAGAAAGCATGTCTGGAAAGCTGATAGGTCTATGAATTTAAAGTAGTGGAGCATTTGCTTTTTTAAATGAACATTCTCTACTCAAGGTCCAAGAAAATGGGAGCATGCCTGTTCAGCTCTTTGTGAATACTGGCAAACACACAGTGGTTACATCAGTGTATGGAGGGAGTTTTAGAATCGAGGATGCACAAATAAATGAGGGAGGCAGGATATAGCCTCAACGGGGCACATCCAGATCTCCTGGAGAATTGGAAAATATTCTTCAGAATACCTCAGGACCTGGTGGTTTACAGCTGTGAGGACGTGGTATCTCCTTAGAAGTGGGCTTGCATTGCTTTCTGTGCGACTTTTCCTCTTGCCTTCCATTGTCTTCATTGTCTAAGAAAGCCTCTGGATATCACTGAGGCTGAGCTTCCCTCACCTCCTTCATCACACTCCCACTGTGGCGTCCAGGCCTGCCTTCAGCACTGGATGTCCAGGTGCACCTGGAATTATCAGTCTTGGATATTTTCCTGGCAGCAAGAATTTTATGGCAGCGTTTAGATGTAGTCTCCAGATTTTATTCGAAATGTTGACTGGCCAAGATTTGAACTATCAAAAGTCCTTTCCAAATAAGTCATTAGAATGACAAAAATTAGGCACCAATAATCTTATTTCTTGCAAAAATTAAAGTGATAGTGGTTGTTCTAAAAGGGTTGTTACAAAGGCAGTCCACTTGGGAATAGGAAGATAGTCTAGCTGTCATTACTAATGGCCTATTTGTAACTTAAAACAGTATCCATGTATCAAAGCACTACAATGCTTCACTTAAATTGTGGATGGAACACCTAAAGAATTTCCCGTGTCACTTTGATTGATTCGGAAATTTATAACCAAAGGAGAAAAATAAATCATCAGGTCCAGTTTATGCCAACTCAGATATGCCAACTTATAAGAGTGTGAGGCTACTGGAGAAAATATTTTTATTTCAGAGCTTTCTCAGCATTTTTAATGGAACGTAGGGCCTGAGCAAAAAGATAAACTTCAGAAGTTAAATCATGGATAGACAGAGCCAACTCCCCAATGTGTGACTCCATTTTTCAGGAGTGCGGATGGGGAGAGGGGGCTGAGACCTCTCTATAGAGACATTCCCAAGCTTGTGAACCTAGAGATAACGTGTTTTATCTCCCCCAGGACTTATATTTCTTTCCAAAGGCTGAGAGAACCCAAGATCCTTCCCAAGTTGAATTTGTTTACACTGAGGAGATAGGATTTCTTTCCCTCTTTCAGGGCGAGGCAAGGACAGCTGGCCCTCTCCTATATAACCGTCCAGATTCATATTTTTTACATTTCTCACCTACAGTGTAGACCAAATTTAGGACATCTGGTTCTCATTATGGAGAGAGAAAATTATGGTATGGGGAACCAGTACAATAATTTTATGTAAGTAAATAATAACCTATTCTGTTCCAAAAGCCTCATATTTGCATTCAGGATAATATCAATAAACATAGATATTAAAAATTTTAAGAGTCAGCTCAGATATGTGTTAAAGTAGATTCCAGATCAACTCCTCTCTTCTTTTCTCACAATTCTGGTTCAGTAAGTCCAGGTGTCCAAGAATCTGCATTTGAACAGCTGCCCCAATGAT
The DNA here is from genome assembly GCA_004026665.1 of Murina feae. Lineage (NCBI taxonomy): Eukaryota > Metazoa > Chordata > Mammalia > Chiroptera > Vespertilionidae > Murina > Murina feae. The sequence continues at coordinate 72,459 of PVJC01000728.1, forward strand.
TCTTACCAGACTGGTCCATGACCCAGGAGCAGAAAGCACTTCCACAGAAGACCAGTCTGTCTTTGCTAGCATGTGTTAAGTTCAGTTATTGCACTCCTCTCCTCCATCTTTTGATAAGAAGTAGGTGGGTTTAAGGATACATCATTTTTTTTAAACTTTACGATGAAATTGAAGGTTGGCCCCTTTCTGGTGAGTCTTTCTCTGTTATCCTTGCAGATTCCTGTGTGGTTTTGTTGTTGTTGTTGTTGTTGTTGTTGTTGTCATTTTAAGAAATATACCATTTAGCCCTGGCCGGTATAGCTCAGTTGGTTGGGCATCGTCCCATGCACTGAAAGGTTGCCAGTTCAAGTCCTGGTCAGGGCACATTCCACGTTTTGGTCTCCATCCCTGGTAGAGGGCACGCAGGAGGCAGCCAGTCGATGTTTGCTGTCAAATCAGTGTTTCTCTCTCCCTCCCACTCTCTCTAAAAATCAATAAAACACAAAAATTGAATGGCTCCCATTCACTAAGAAAAGAAAAAGGAAAAGAAATACACCGTTTAAACCATCCCCTTCTCTGGAATCTTTAGTGTGGCCAACAGTTTTTCACCCCCAACCTATGATGTCAGTATTCTTCAAAACTTCACTGACTTTTCGTTCTCTTTAATTATCATTCTTATAATCCCTTTGCATTTATATATTGCTTTACAGTTTATAAGATGGTTTTACATATATTGTCCCATTTGATTCTCACAATAATCTTTGGAAATGAACAGGAATTGTTAGGAGTTATACTATTTATGTAAATTTGAAACATGTAATATTTCAAAATATTTGAAATGAGATGTGAGAAGATTGAAATTCAGTATGCATGTCAGACGTTAGCTGTCTACTTAAGGTGTTGAGTCACTTTTAAATGAAAGAGAATCTCTTTGTTGTCATGACATCAACAGCTAACAAATTATAGGCACTGCATCAAGTATCATTTGGACATTTTGAGGGTGACCTCTTCCAAGATGCAGATGCTACTGCCCATTCCTGCCTCAGATCCTAAGAATTATTTTTTCTCTAACTAAGAATTATTTTTCTCTAACTAAGGATTATTTTTCTCTAATGCAAGATATTAAGAAAAACATGTTTTCAAACTGTGTTCTCAAATGCCTTTGAATCCTTTGAATGTTAAAGAGTAAGCGTGGACCATTATAGTTTTCAAAGCACTTCTTACACATACTGTCTCATTTTATTCTGAACCACATATGACATACATAAAACATCCACTTTTTACAGATAAGGGAAGAGAGGCTGAGCAAAGGCTCATGGTCCTGTGTTCAGGAGGTGGCAGACCCTGACCTCCAAGCAGAGAGTATGAAGACGTCAGGTCTGGTGTTCCTTCTGTGAAAAGGCACTAAGGTTATGATGGAAAACCAACCGAGTGTATGTTCTGCTGAAAGTGTCCTGAGCCCTGAAATTTCCAAGTTATTTAAGTCATCATTTTCTAAAGTTGAGACCCTTGGGAACCTGAGTTGAGAGGCCAGGAAAGCATGCTCATCAGGAGCTAAAGTCACCAGCAGTGAGGCACTGCTGTGTGTCCCCAGTTAGGGATGCTGTGATGACTGGCCTTCGAGCAGCTCCTGAACACCAGGCTCCTCCCGGATGGCAGTTCATCCACACACACAGGCACTGGCAAAAGTAAGTGTACAGTTGTGAGTACGTGAAACACAGGGTTTATTCTTTCATTACTATTTATTCATTATTGTGTTATTTTCCATACAAATAACCGTAGACCTAACTTTTGCCCATCCCTGTATTTATTAGGCATATTTCATAAAAATTTACCATGGACATAGCAGTACAAAACGTCTGTCATTACAGAATCCATCTAGACACACACACAAAAACCCATAATGGTTAGGATAAATGTCCCAGTCAAAAGTGGGGGGAAAAGCATCTGTTGTGTAGGACAGTTTCTCCAGTTGTTACTTCGAACTGTGTTCAGAGCTCCTCCAGAGTTCAGTTCAGCCAGTTTCACGGCTGCCTTTCTTTGTCTAACACCCCCCTTCTTTTCATGAAACAGGATCTTCAGAGGCAGGCTGGACCATTGGAAAGCGAAGCCCTCCTCCGCAGCACCGGCCTCCCCTCGCTCACCTTGCATGCCTTTCTCCTGGTTTCACGAAAGCCGGAAAGGATCCTATTCCTTCAGGAACCTGCCTTCACCTCCAAGTCCCCTCCAGCCTTCTCCTGAAACTCTAATTTCAGATAAAAAGGGGTCCAAGGTAGAAAACACTTGGATTAAAAAAGCAAACAAGAAAACCCCAAATCTCTTCCTCCTCTTCAATCTTTGGGAAGCATTCTCAACTTGTGTGTATGCTCTGGATCCAAGAAACCAATGTGATAACACTGCAATAAACAGTGCATGGTACTTCCTGTGTGGGGAACAGAAAGCCCCTTTAACCATCACCTTCTTTAATACCGGTCCCTGCTAGATTGTGCGTTAATCTTCGATTTGCCTGTCTTCTCACATATTGCTATTTAATCTCTGTTTGACAGTGAAACCATGCTGGGAAAGATGCATTTGAATCACGGCACAGTGTGATAGATCTGTTTACCAAGCATTCCAGTTTAAATTGCATTACCAAACTATTTTTGCTGCGCTCGTCAAGATTTACTGGAAAACAGATAAATTTGGGACTGGATATGTGTTCAATACATCTAAATGAAACTCTTTAAAACAAACCAATGCTGACATAGCACCCTTACTTACTTCTTCTCTTAAATTAAGCTTCCATGTCGAAAAGCTGTTGTAATTCTATCACCAAAGTTCTTTAACTTGAGCAGAATTAGGAAGTATGTACATGGATGCTACTCGTTTTTAAATGCATGATGGTTGTTTCCAGCATGACACTGCAAACCTTACCTAACATTTTTATTGAAACACATGCGGTGGCTAACTTTCACATGTTGTGTGGTCTCCTTTTATCTGTGTTCGCTTTTCTTTCTCAAACAGAAACTTATGGTTAAAGTTACTTGAATTTAATTCTTTTCTTGTGGTCAACAGCTCACAGGGTTTTGATGGGCTTTGGGGGGTTGTATTTCCACTGACAGTACCAAATGGTAATGTGCTGTGTTGAATGCCTCCTGCTTAAACGCTCTCCTAACCCAGCTCCGTGCTCTGATTCAGTCTTCTCTGAACATTCAGCAAACCCTGCAGTCTGTTTGGTACTGAGCTCTCCAGCCTCTGGCATGGCATTTATTCTTGACAGCCAGCTAAACTAGTGCAAGAGAACCTAATGGAAAACTGACAGTCCAATTTCTAAGGCAGTGGAATAGGAAGCACGATGGGGTTGGCCAAGTTCTTGAGAGTCCCTGGGAAGCAAGTAGAAAAGAATTTTTGAAAGCAGTAAACCACTTTGGCCTTGAAACATTTTCAGCATTGGATCTGATATGTCTCAATGTTGTTTGAATAATTCTACCATTATCTTATACTGGAGAGACTCCAGATTTGGTTTAAAATGTTTTCACCAAGGCAGCTCTGAAAGTCATTGTGAATGTATTTGGTTTTAATATCCACTGAACATTTTAATGAGGTTCTGGGGAAGTTTTCTTTCTACCCCCAGGTAACTATTTGGGAACATCTGTCTGTTCGTGGTGCAGCCTCTTTGGACTTTGCAGGTGCTACGTGAGAGGTGCACTTGAGCAGGTAGTGCAGTCAGGTTGTGACTCCCCCAGAACCCACCATCTTTGAAGGTCACATCCTGGAGAGGACCTGCCATTCCTCACAGTGTTTATCACAGCCAGCAGCGGTCCTTCCGGGGGTGCTCGGCTGCCTTTCCAATATGGATTGCCATCTGTTCCTAATAATTCAGCTCTCCACACCACCTTGCATTTTTTACTTAAACTGTTGCTCATCACCATTAGGGTCAAAGAAGATAGGCTCATTAATATCACTCCTCTGAGCAGTTGCAGAGGATAATGAATGCTGCACCCTTGAAGAGAGACTGCAGAGTCATTACTCCAAAATCCCTAGCCTTTCACCCGGCGGAAAAGCGCTCAAAATTCCCCATTCACCACAGGCGCAGTGTCCGACACTGCCTGTCGCAGGTCATCACCAGCCCCAAAGTGAACTCATAAGATTACTTCAAAATAACCTTTTTAGAACTTGCAAGGACATCTGCCTTGGGTTCCTTCACGGTGCTCTTTTAACCCTGAGCTTTGTTTATTATTACAGAATTTTACCTTCAACGATGACTTCAGTCCCAGCAGCACCAGCTCGGCAGACCTGAGCGGCCTAGGAGCGGAGCCCAGAACCCCGGGGCTCTCTCAGTCCCTGGCACTGTCATCGGATGAGGTATGCTCATGTCCCTCACAGAACTGCTGGCCCAGGCATACATTCTACTCGTGAACTGTCACAGGGAAATGTGTCTAAGGGAGATTTTGCATGTGGGTTATTGGAGCCATGATCTTTGCTAGGAAATTATTGTCTCCCTGTCTCAATATGAAAGCATACTGTTGTTTCGGAGGCCTTTGGAGCCACCCCTTACTATATACTATATCCCCAGCCTTTCTCTGATTTCCAGCGCGATGACTCTCAGCAAAAGTGTGGGGGTGGGAGGCTGGGCACTGGAGAGCAAAAGAGGGATACAGCTCAGAAATCTCACGGAGTTCCCAAATGCACCATTGCTTTCTCCCTCACCTTTCCCATCGTCACCCCCACGAAGAATCTGATTATTCTTCTGAGTTGGGTGTGGCACCTAATTAAGATTCACTGCAGTGAAAAGGGGAGAGATACAATTCTGAGAAGGAAGGACAATTATGTAAGACCACTAATTTAGATGCGAGGGTCAAAATAGCATTTCTAAGAATTCTCAGGAGATAAATACATGCAAGAGAGGCAGGAGATTACAGTAGTGATGGACTTAGTGCCCCCAAGAGATAAGGAGAGTAAAGAAATACCAGTATTGGAGTGGAAGGGAGGGAGGAGGCTTCACAAGTAAAGATGGTTTTGCTCTAAATATGTGTTCTTAGTTATTTCTTTCTAACATGTTGTTTTGTCTTGTAAAACATTTTTTCTCTTAAACTCTTCTGCCCATATTCTTCAGGCTCGGCGTGACTTTAATTTTATAAGACTTTATACTGTATATATTGTGTGTCCTGTTTCTGTAACACTTTTCTCTTTGATTCCTTTGTTGCTCCCTCACTCAGAGCCTGGATATGATAGATGACGAGGTGAGCTATCAATGGGCTGTGCGGTGGTTTTTGGTATATTTTGTTTGAACCTTTTCTCTCTTTGCAGATGATTGAAAACTCAAATAATACAAGAGCGCTTTCCTCTGCATTGGGGGTGTTCCTTGTATTACGTAGTTCCACTCGGCCCTTGTCTATGTCTGAGTTTAAAAGATATTCCTGGTTCAAGAGGACCTCCAGATCACACCTCCAAGTCCCGTGATGTGTCCCCATCACCATTACCTGACTGACCCAGTTCCCTCTGTTTCGCCTCCTTTGCCTTCATCTCGGCTTACCCATCATCCCCTCTTCTGTTCTCTCTGCCCATCACTGAGGTGGCTTCTGTCTCTCCTCCCAGACCCATCATTGCCTCATTGCCTCTCAGCATAGTGGTTCTAGGAACCAACCTGCCCTTTGTACCATTAAAAGTAATGTTCTGCATTGGACAGATCTGTAGATGTTCAGAGCCTCAGTTTCCTCATTTATCAAAAGTAATTATGGATACCTCCTGCCCCACTGCCCTCACGGTTTGCTTGCTGTGCAAGTGAAATAATGGCTGTGAAATTTTCCCCTAAAAATACCTGAGGGTTCAATGCTCCCCTCTTCTAAGTGAAAGAGGCCACAATACTTTCAAATGTGTTTTTACATGTCTCTAATGTCTTAGCAGAGGAGAAGTGCAGTGATGTATTGTCTGTAGGGATTAATGGCATATTTGTTTTCTGCATCTGATAATATTTCTAAAGTGTTTTCATGTAAAAGCTTGCAACATTAGAGTGGATTTGTCAGTATTAAACTTCCTACATTGAAAATGCTGTTTTATTTAGAGCAGTTTTTAGGTTTCCAAGTATCTAAAAATATGTAGGTAATAAATACATGTGTTACATACACAACTAGAACCATTAGCTTATCATTCTATGGATTAAAAATAAATATGGCTCTAGTAGATAAGAAATTCCTTTGCATAGCGCAATATGCCATACTGAGCCATAGCATTTCAGCCTTTAACACTGCGTGACATTCCTACCTCAGATCCTTGATGATGGACAGTCTCCCAAGCACAGTCAGTGTCAGAATCGGGCCGTTCAGGAGTGGAGTGTGCAGCAGGTTTCTCACTGGCTCATGAGCCTAAATCTGGAGCAGTATGTATCTGAATTCAGTGCCCAAAACATCACTGGAGAGCAACTCCTGCAGTTGGATGGAAATAAACTGAAGGTAAAGAATTATATATGTCTGTGTTAGGTTACCAAGCGTAATTTGTCTTGCTCATAGCACTTAAAATGTTTTCGTTTAAATAAGAGCATTCTCCATATGGGAGAGGTAATTCTCATTAACCGTCAGCAGAGAGGACGGTGGATTGTTTGAGTAGTAAATGCAGTTTCAGAAAGTCTTTAGGGGATCTAAAGAAAGAGTAGGCTGCTGAGTAGGAGAGGGAGGGTCTCACTCCATTGCTTCCACCTAGCAACACATGGCCCATGTATTAACTCTACTTACTTCTATGTAGTATGAGTTTTAATAATGGCCAATGTGGACTCTTTCATCGCATAAGAGTTAAAACCCAAATCCATGAACCTCCCCTTCTTTATTCGTGTCTCCTCTCCATCCCGACCTGTCCCTGCACACCAGGGACCACTCCAAAACTGGGATGATGTTTCCCCTAGGATTTTCTTCCCCAAATATGTGCGGCAGTGTCTTCCCTCACCCTCCATTGCTCTCTCATGTTCACCTGTCCAGTCCATCTCTTTAGAGGCTGAGGTGGCGCCCATCCCTGTGGAGAAAGGGCAAAAGGAGCTTACAGCCAGCTTTCCACCCCTGACCTCAGCCCCTGCTGGGAGGACGGGCAGATGAGTATCCTATGACAATCTTGAAAAGGTTAGAGATCAATGAATAGCCTGTAAATATGAAAGTCCATTGACAAGGCTATCCCCTTGGGGAGATGGATGCATCCCACTGTTGATGCTGAAGGTTATGAAGCATTTAAAGTACTATACAACCAACTCCCCCCCCCTCCCCCCTGTGTTCTGAATCCAAGCTAATTGATCAACCTTGTTATAATCAGGCTTCCTTTATAGGTCTGCCTACAGGGAGCGAATGGCTAGTCTGCTGACATGAGCATTCTGGTGTTAAATATACTTTGTGTCCTCACTGTCAATGAATACATTGGCAGAAAGGAAGCCATGTGGATTCTTCCTGCCCTTCTGGGAGCCCTCTGTGGCAACAGGGGCCCACTCCTATCTTTGGCCTGTAAATGTCTACAACCTCAAGGTTGGAGAAGCAGAATTGTGTCCTTTTTTCATTCATTCACCCATTAATTACCAATCTGGAAAGCATTCCTTAGCAAGGTTTTGGGCATACTGTGCTAGGGACTTCAAAGAACAAATAAAGCTTGTACATTTTTGGCAAATCTTTCATTTTCACCTCAATTGTGTTTAAATTAATTTTTGAATGAGAACATATTGCGATGTTGGCCTCATCGTAGGCAGAGGAGTCACTGGGTTTCAGATTCAGTTTGTTTATATTTCCTTCTTAGGCTCTTGGAATGGTCTCATCGCAGGACCGAGCAGTGGTCAAAAAAAAGCTCAAGGAAATGAAGGTGTCTCTAGAGAAGGCTCGGAAGGCTCAAGAGAAAATGGAAAAGCAGAGAGAAAAGCTGAGGAGGAGGGAACAAGAGCAGATGCAGAGAAAATCTAGAAAGACAGAAAAGATGGCAATAGAGGGTGCTGGGGAGCAGTAGCACACCCTCTTCCAGGCAGGGCGCTTCAAGAGAGGGCCCACCTCTTCCTGCCCCACTCTCCTCCGGGGGATTGAAGAAGAAACTGATGACGGGGTAATGTGCTGGAACCTGGTGTTGAACACCTGCATTTTCTGTGATGATAGAATTCCTTTTGTTTTAACCTGCTTAAATAATCCCAAGCCACCTTTAATTTCTTAACAAACCAGGGAGCTCGTTTGTGAGAGCTGCAAATGTTTCCCTCTTCTCTGACTTACCAGCATCTCGTGTTGTGTTGGGTGGGTGTGTGTGTCACTTGGAAAACCAGCATGACAGTGCGCAACCAGAGCATGACTCCCCCCCCCCTGGTGTTGTTAAGTGGAGTGCCATGGATTTCCAGCGCGGGGTCCTGACCCGGGTGTTTGTGTATGTCTGCATGGCTTGAGCGCCCTCCTGCCATGAGAGCTGAGCTGCAGGATCCACTCCAAAGTGTGAGAACGTCCCCCTTATTTGTGTCTGGACAGTGAGACAAGCCCCACTGTGGAAATGTGGGTGCTCTGCCCCAGAATCACTTCCCATGGCAGAAAGTGAGCAAACTGTTCTGCTTGCCGGGCATCTGAAGGAGAGAAAAGAATTCTAGTATGTGTTAACCCCAAAGGAAGCAAAAGCCTTAAGAATGTGGATGTGATATTACCTTGGGATTCTGAGGATAATATTTATCTTCCAGATTTAGCCAAACAAAGGAAAAACCGACATCAGTGCAGCCATGGGATATTGGGATCTGTTGTTTACTTTGCTACTGCAGCATCTCAGTTTGTCAGCAACACTGACACACACAACAAAATTCCTTTTCCCCAACAAATTGAACAGGAAATTGGTTTTTAAGGAAACCAACATTTTCCAGGTTTCCTCTCCCGGGGAACATTCTGGCTAGTCTGCAGCCCGATGATGACACAGTCAGGAACTTGTCGCATATTTTTAACTCAAGATTTCCCAAGTGGACTTGTCTAGTATTTTAACAAATTACTTTTAAAAACAATAGAAATACCAGTTCAAGAAAACGTAGATTTGAGTAACATGCAACTAGAGAAGCAATTTTACCGCGCACACAGAATGTCCCCCTAAATGTGAGCTGTCAGTTATGCTCAGAGAGGCTCTGCATGGTTTTTCGGAGCCATTCTCTTCCATCCTTTAGGGATCTTCATTTAAAGTTAAAGTTTATTTAAGATAGTACCCAGAATACAGTCTAGCAGTGGAGTTCATATTTTAAAGCCAGTATTAAGGCTTTAAACATTTCAACATTTCAACATTTCATCAAACTCCAATTCAAAGGCCCGGGACTAAGGCAGAAGGAGGAGAAACCAACTCATCTTGAGAAATTTCAAATAATGGATCTTTTTGTTGATGTTGTTGTTTTGCTTCTTATGTTTATGTCTCTGGTTCTGTTTGCTGCATTGGCCCTAAAAATGAGGTCACTCACTTTCCAAGGGACAGGTTCCAGAATAACAGTTGAGGGCAGACAAATTCTTTGACAAGTATTTTACTTCCTTTTCTGCGTGGAGAGTCTCAGTCCATAGCTTGCACTGGAAATGTGACGTGCACACAGTCTGGGGCCGCTTTTGGAGGTTACAGGTGACAGACCACGTAAAGGGCTCCAGCCCGTACAGCTCCATCGCTTATTTTGAACATTGTGTTTCGCTTGTTTCTGGTTTTCGCTTGTCCTAATACGGGAAATCTGGAATAATCTAAACTACAAATTCACAATTCAGTTCTTTCCCAAAGGCCTGCCTCCTTTTGTAGCGACAGAGTATTGCCTGTTTGGCTTCAGTGCCTCTGTCACTGGGCATAGAGGACTCGCTGTGTTTTACAGTTACCCGTCACTATGTATATCTTCTCTGTCTGTCTTCATTTTGGGGTATGATAATGAAGCCGCCATACTGGATATTCTATTAATATTTTGAGATGTGTGGTGCTGTGCTATTTATTAATACCATGAGAAACAAGGAACCACTATTACTGAACTACCAATTCCAGCAAACCTTTTCTAATACTCAAAGACGAAATCAGTCAAAATGTGGTAATACTAGTGCTTGCTATTGTACATTTTTGCCATCTTTGCATATCTTTGAAAAAAAGTGATCTGGATCACACTGGAAATGTCACTGTATTCATTTTAAGAATGAAAATGGAAGGTTGATTATCTTATGTTTACACGTTAGTAATATTTGAAAATGGATGTAAATACTGGAAATGGCTCTAAGTCTTCTCAGTCTCTGCACATAATTTATGATCTATTATATTGCATTTTCTTAAAAGTCTTCACATTTTGTTCTTTGTTTTCAGTTTACCTGTCTACTTTCAGTTTATCTGTATACTTCCAATGTTTAGATTAATGACCAACTGACAATATTATTAATCAAGTTCTTTTTTTTTCAAATAATTTCATTTATGTTATAACTTTTGATTTTTAACTTAAATTACAGTAATTTTCATCTGAATGAGTTATTTTTAGCATTACTACTTAAAACTGCTGAAATTAGAAGAGGCACTTGATTTGATTGTCCAGCAAAAGATAAAATGCAACTGGTGAAAGGGCATGAAAACAGTGAAGGGCCTCAGAACTTGGGAGCATTTTGTTTTCCTGCTATTTTTTTAATCAACTCTAGTGCATGATGCCTAAGTGAGGTACCAGCGCTGTACACAGTTCCCGCTCTAATGCTAGTGCTTTTCTGTGTCCATGCAATTTAACACAGAATTGTTGCTTCATGAACTTTTAAGTCTTTGCAGTTTTTTCTTTATCAGAAAATGAACAAAAAGGGAATATCTGGTTATATTCTCTAAACGACAGCTCTATTTAACTCTGACAATAGCCAAAAGTGTTGAGGGTATCGGTAATGCTTTGGGAGGGGGAGGGCAAGTGGTGTGTGGTGAGGAGTGTCTGGGTCAGGGTTTTCCATTGAAGGACTTTAGTTTTGTACCAGGATTACTTTCTTTAAGACTATCTCCCTCAGAGGAACGCACAGTTCATGTAATGGTTTTCCCCTTCTCACTCATATTCTCTCTCTCTCTCCCCCTCTCTTTCTTCCTGAATTAGAAGTTAACTTCAGGGTGACATCAGGTCAGAAACAAATTTTTCCCCTCCTAGTGGACGGATGAAGCCCACCTCTAGTTTTATGACAGTAAAGCTGTTCTGTGCTCTTTCTTTCACTGGGGGTTGATGAATTTCCTACCCTTAACATCACATAAGCATTTTTAACGCCAGCGCTAATGCCAACCTCAGCTTTTAAGAGGGAGGCAATGGGAACACCTACCTGGCGCTCCCATTATCCTTGGAAACAAAGTGGCAAGAGGAAGAGTGAGGAACCAAATTAACACTTGCCACTGCCTGTTACTCTGCTGTCACCTCTTGTCTGAAATCTTAAAATGTCCAAGGCCCAAACTTCAAATATAATCACAGATTGTTTGACTTTAATTAGCCCCATGGTTTTTGCTGAAGACAAATCATTCTCATCTCGGTTCTTTGTGCCATTGGATTAACACGTGCTTTAAAATACATTTTAGAAGGTAAATTTTGCATTTATATGGGCATTCTAACTTACTTATAAAGTGTTAAAGGTTATGTAGACCAAGCCTAAAGAGAGAAAACCATGCGTTTAACGGTAGGATTTAAGAAGATTCTAAAGGAAGGTGTCCTAACAATTTTAAAGAAGCAACTACACTTTGAATGTGTGGCAGCCCCCTCGTTACACTGAGGTACTTAAGAATTACCAAACTCCACCTGAGAAACTGACGGTACTGTCCCAAGAACTGCAGATGAGGGGCACTTCACTTTGAGAGACAGCAGCACCAGGGTTCATGTCACCTACTTAAGTCCTAAGTGGCTTCTGAATTTTCAAATGTACTTTAATTAAGGATCTACCTGTAAACTATTCTGAAGCTAAGCCTTGAAGGATGATGGAAGTAAAATGTCCATATTTTATACTAGAATCGTTTTCATTATGATGATGGGGTGGAAAGCAAGTTTCTTAAGAAAACAGGGTTGTAAGAAATATGAATGTGGTTGCTGCAATTCACTCCTGAAAAACAACCGTAGTCTGCAGGCAGATTTTATTTATGTTTTTCTTAGTTATTTAAAGTCTCAGGAAACTTAATCTTGGTCCAAAACACTGGGGGTGGGGGGTGAGGGGGGAATAACACCAGTAGTACACCAGTAGTGTTTGCATAACAAAGTAGTAGTGTAGTATAGAACAGACCCAACCGAGAAGTCAGAGGGCAAAAGAAGCCTACAGGATCCATGTCCCCCTGGGAAGTGAAAGCCTCAGGTTCTCCCCAATGGTGAACGGAGGATCCTTACATGATGTGTTGAGGGAATGATTGTTACTTGAAGGCTCACATACATAAGTGTGTGGACCAAGTACAGCACGTGACTCACTTCCAAATCTACAGAGTGGGGAAGGCAAGAAACATGACGATTTCCCATCCTTGGCCCTACCCCAGTCTTTAGTGCTAAAGATTCAAGAATGAATAAGAGGTAACTTCTCAATACTGTGCATGCCACTTGTGTAGCTATACAGACTACATATGTGTGACTATCTCTCTCACCTTGCACACACATACCGCAATGACATGGCGTTAAACCAATAGAGACTGTCTTTGGAACTTGGTGTTGTCAGTCAGAACCCCCAGCAGTAATCATAGCCTTATTGCCACTTTTTGTGTTGTGTGTACATTGAATGGCTCATAAGGTTTTAAGAGATTTTTTTAATGTATTTCTTCTACTAAATGCACTTAATCCTTCTATATGTCTATATATTTTGGTAAAATTGATTTATTAGAAACTTGGTATTTTAGTAAGATAAAGTTTCCTCAAATATTTGGTTAACGCTTGATGTCGACATTGCACATCGCTGAGTTGAAACTCAGAAGTTTATGCAGCTTCAGGCATTTTCAACTGCGAACCGCAGTGTCCTTTGCTAAAAATTGCACTGCGTGTTCTTGTGCATTTGCTCATGCTCTGATATAACATTTTGTGGTCGCTGTGATGCATAAGCCACTAACTACTGGTTCTCTGATGGCAGCATTGTCATCCCATGACCATTTATTTTCTCTTTTGCTGAGTGATGGCCTGGTTAGGTCATTGCCAAATGGACATGCGTCTGAGTATGTTGTTGGAAGGTGTATACTTCTAGATCTCTGGCTGTTTCATGGACACACCCAGGTTCTCTGTTAAGGATTTTATCTTTCATCTGTGAAAGAACAGTTGGCCAAAGATAATTCAATTACATTAAAAAGTGGGAATTAAGAAGCACTCTGGCTAGAAAAAAACCTCCCAACAACATCAGACTTTGTTAGTGCATAGTGAAATCTCTTAAATATTTATGTGTATGTTTTCCTTAATATTATTTATGGTCATCACTACTGCTTTTGTATTTTTTTATTTGTGTTACAATGGAACCACAAGTACATGTGCTACATATGACTAACAAACTGGCCAGCTGAAAAGTGAAAAAAGAGAGAGAATGAATTCTGTCCCATTGTAAGAAGTTGATTTATTTTAATCTTTCTTTATATAAAGGAAAAAAGTTGTTTGAAAGTCATTTTAAGTCCAATAAATATGGATAGCATGTTATCTGAACCTTGATTTGTACCTTTCAGTGTCCAATCATTTGCATGGAAGAGACAATAGTGCCACGTCCGAATTGTTCTCTGTGCTTTGTTAATATGTATTTCTCTAGATTGTCCCATTTCAAATGACATTTCTTACTCTTTGGTTTTCAGAGGCATTCGAAGCAAGATATTCTTTGTTTTCTGACCAATCTAAAAATACGTGTGATTAAGTTTAATTTGTTAGTGTAAATAAATTTCTTGCCAATGAGTATTATTGTTGTTAGACAACGAATGCAATAAAAAGAGTAACACTGAGATCTGTTGACGTCATTGTTTTTCCTCTCCCATTTTCACTTGACTGGATAAACCTGTATTAACTATCAAAATACATCTATCAATCAAGAGCAAAGTGCACATTTCCATGGAAGTGAAGCTAAAAATACGTTTTAGCCCTGCTGAAGTGAAAATGGACAGCAGGAATTATGTTGAAAGCACAATCATGGAACTGGGCATCAAGTTAAAGATCAAAGCTTCCACTAGAGGTTCTCTCACCCATCTCTTGGTTTCCATTGTGGCTTCACCATCACAGTTTCTGTTACCTGTCAGCCAGGAAAAGGTCGGTGACAAATCCGTAACCAGTTGGCCTCACACAGTCACAGAGCATGGTGTGGAGAGCTAAGAATCAGACCAACCCAGAGTATGGGGCTTCTTTCAACACTTTTATTTCTAACGCTTTAAATGGTGAGAAGACTAATATATCAAATGAAGGGTATTAATTTCTCTCTTTCACACATACATGCACTCCCTGATTTATCTGTAACTAAACCTTTGGCAGTGTAAAAAATTTAGATGAAAACAACAGAATAAGCAAATTCAACTGTTTACCCTGGAGCCTGTTAAGAAATTCCAAACCAAGGGAAGCTTGTCTCTTTATGAATGATCTTTCATGTAAACTATGTTAGATTGGAGAGCTTTCTCCTGGGTGAGGGGGGTGGGGATGGCCAGGGGATAGAATTATTTGCTTATTTTGTTAAAAACAAAAGAGAACAGACTATGGTCATTTTATTGATATCAAGTGATTCTCTTTAAAGGAAATAATGTGATTGCCCAGCCAGCATGGGTCAGTGGTTGAGCGTCGACCTGTGAACCAGGAGGTCACAGTTTGATTCCTGGTCAGGGCACATGCCCAGGTTATGTGCTTGATCCCCAGTACATAACAGTGCAGGAGGCAGCCAATCAATAATTCTCATCATTGATGTTTCTATCCCTTCCTCTCTGGAATCAATAAAATTATTTTTTAAAATAAAGGAAATATGTAGCATTTTTCAAACTAAGCATCACAGCTATTGATCGTTTCCAAACAATATTCCAGCTTCGAGGGCTGTGAACAGCATCACAAACCAGCTCTCCTAGGGCACATGGCGTCATGCCCATGGAAACTGACTAAAAATAACTTTTATCCTGATGTGAGGAAAGTGTTTTTCGATCTAAACAAAATGTCCCTGTTTATTACTTTAAGCCAGTGGTCTTAAACCAGGAGCAGTTTTCAATTTATCAGCAAAACGTCTCTCTCCAAATACCAGACCATCATCGTGGCAAATGTCCTAGAGACGCTTTCTCACATGATTGACTTCAGGTCGCAAAGAAACAATTCATCCTGGAAGCCATGCCTTGGAACAGACCAATAAAGGAGGACGGTGACCTTTTCCTCGGCTTCCATAGAAAACAATAGTCATCTTTTTTCTGAGTCATGTCCCTCAGAAGATAGCCAGAGGTTGCTGATCATTTCTTCTTTTATTTACTTTCCTGTTGTCTTCTCCTTAGCCTCTGTGGCAAGTTAGAGTAGAAAAAGAACAACCACCACCCCAATAACAGGTTCTCTTGAGGGGGACACTTAGCTTTACTGGAATCAGTTATGGGTTTTGTTCTGTATCCAATCACTGATGTGAACAAACTTCTTCCTTTTACCAGGTGAAAGAATGCCAAATGTACCCTGTGTGCTGAGATAACAGACTCTCAGGTAATTTTCAAGTGTGACAACGCTCCCAAGAATTTTAAGATTTTCCTGCATGCTTTTTGTCGAGGAGAATTGAGTAAGTAAGAATTGAGGAGAAAGAAAGTGGAGGTTTTTGAGTTTATATTTACTGAGAAAGTCATACGTAAAGCGGGAAACGTGAGTCTGATGTGCAGTATGTCTAATGGCTTAGCTCCAGGAGAAGTGCCTAGAGTTGAAAGGTAGTTGTTAGTGCACAGCCAGTTCCCAGCATGTGAACCGGAGTCCCTGCGTGGCTTCTGGATTTCTGGTGACCCGTAAAGCCATCCTACTCTCCCGTTTCCTGAACGAGACTCAGCAAGGCAGCAATAGGTCACTTGCACTCAGAAAACATGTCTTAGGAAAAGTACCTTTTGGGTCACATACCTTCACATGACCATTTTAGTCATTTTATTGTAAAATATTTTTACTGGTAAACAAGTATTCCAAGACCAATTTGATTTTGTACTTTCAAAAAAACCTTACACATCATCTCTGTTCTCGGGGAAACAGCTCTTTCTTCCCTAACCCTGGCCTAATTTAGCGTCAGCATGCATTGTTTAATGAGATCACTGTGGTCCCTTCGAGGTGGAAGCTATTGAAATGACGGGCTCACAGTTCCCATGGCATGGGTGCGTTTGGCCCGTTAGAGCTTACAGTAAAGAGCTTTGTGGAACACGGTGCCAATCAGCAGTTTCCCCTTATACACAGAGGCTACTGTACTTCCTTGCAGCACCGTACCATTTTCTGCATACACCACTGTGACTTTGGGTTCTTCTGTTAAAATGTTCTGGATTTGGATCACCTATCAAAGAAATAACAATTGGTTAATTTTGTTTAAAAGTCACTAAAAACGTAACTTTAAATATGGGTCATTTCCCCAGCAGAAGCCTTTAGGTAAATCATATTTCGTTCCAAAATTACTCTCTCTATAAGACACGTTTTCTTATTGGCACAGTAACAGGTTCTGATCTTAAATGGAGATAGCGACCCAGGCCTACAGAGGTGAGGCAAGAAATATAAATGAGTAGCACAGCTTGGGTGTGAAGCCTCAGGGAGCGGTAGTGACGAGTAAATTGTGGGGAGGGGCTGTTCATAACAGTAAAATTATTGCCATGCTGGCATTCAGGATAGCTTTTGTGTATTTCCAGGTAAACTAGGAATATGGATGTTTACACTTAATTCTTGGTTTTTAAGTGCTGGCAATAAAAAAAAGTACATGGCCCTAAAAGAACATCTCTCTGCACCACACTTATCCATCCCTCCTAATTTAAATTCTCAACTATAAGAGCTTATAAGTTCAATTTCCTTCATTTAGTTGAGCAGAAATATGATGTTATCGTTAGCAACGATGTAGTAACATGTTAGACTGCTAAATGGCCAATATTTGACCATTTGGGCTGATAAATGACCATTTCACACTCTTCACTAAATGGCCATTTCACACTCTTCACCCTCGTATAAAGAGCACATGGTGAATGTAGAGCCCAGGGCTGTGTTTTGGATGTTCTAGTCACCATTGGTTTCTCATCTGTAGAATGAGATGGGCGGGATTAGGTTAAGTTCCCTTTCAACTCTAACTTTTTAGGGTAAAATACAATGACCTGAAGAAAGGATACCTACGTGCAAAAACAAATATGGCAGACCAGGAACCCAGTGTCTGGATAGAAAAGGGTCAATGGAGCGTTTAAAAGGAACTCTTTAAAACAACTGGCACCAAAAACAGATGTTTTAGAAAATTGCCATAGTGTTGAAGTGTAGTAGTTACTGGGAAATAGTTTATGATGCACCTTGGCTTAAATAATTAAACCTCTTTTAATAAAACCAAATTACTCTTCCATAGGGTAGTGTACTAGATAACGGACTGTTACTACTTTTTGCTCTGTGTGCTTGAACAGATCCATCATTAGAAAGGAAGTATTTTTTCCAGAACAGCAAACCAAGTCCCTGCTATAGCAAATGACCTAAGTTCACCAAATGAGCTAACAAGCAAGAACAAATTAGAATCTAACATGCTGAGTTCCAGTGACCACACCACAGCATACATTTCTTCAAGTCTATTAAACATACCATAGGGCGTGCTACTACCTAAGAACGAGCAAAAGGTACAAGGGATTGCATTTGAACACAATCACAATTATCCTGTAAACCTAAAAGTAAAAGCTATGAAGAGCCATAATGTAATTAGAAATACACATTTGGGGGGGGGGGTGTGTGTATGTATGTGTGTTTAAGACACAGGCTATAAAATAATTTTTTTCCTGGTAGGGTAGGGATTAAAAAGAATCCAAAGCAGTAGACCAATTCAAAAATGATACCCTATAGTTGGTGTAAATAGCAAGTATAATTAGTACACACTAAAAAGTCACACTACCAAGTCACAGTAAACATGAGAGTGCCGGTGGCCAAATGAGTTTCACGTTCTTACACGACAAAATAGTCCAGTGATTAAAGACCATGGACACAAATAGCGTTTTTGGGTAGTAAAACTGAGGTGGAAGGGAAGTATTTTAATCCAAAATAATTTTAGCTAATGATACACATTCCCAATGGCTGGGAAGGTAGATGTTGCCCATTTGTGTTTTAGGACTGGTCCCTGATGTCAGCTTGGGCACATACAGAAGGTGGAGTTGAATAGGAAGGCAGGTAACAAATAATGAGGCCATGGCAATGTGACTATATTGCCATGGCCTCATTATTTGTTGAGAATTCACGGTGGAGATAGATATATATATCTCCACCGTGAATTCTCAAGTTGGAGAAACTCACTATTAAAATGAAGATATGGATCCTAACCCAGCCCTGGGTCCACTCTCTACTCTGCTCAGATGGACAAAAACTGACTTAGAGGGCTCTCTTGCCTTCCAACTCCCAGTTAGGATTGACCGAGGGCATTGGGGGATGGGAGGTCTGAGGCAGAGGTAGGGCATGTGTTTTCTGGGCTTTCTTCCTCCCTGTGCTGGTTGGCTGCATCCCCCAACCTGAGGCCAGGTTCTGCTCAGAAGACCTTCACTCACAGCTCTCTCCTTGTCTGGCTCTGTCAGCATTCCCTGCCCCCTAGCTAGCCCTGGGGTTCTGCATTATCCCCTGTTGATTTCCCTACATTCTGCCCACAACTATGTACATGGTGTCCTTGTGTAGTTCCCTCAGATTACCCAGTTTAAGTGCACCATCTGTCTCCTACCTAGACTCTGCCTAAAATGCCTCCTCAAGTCAAAGTCCTTTTTCTAGCTGATCATTTGGACCAGTTATCCATATTCCCCACGCCCCCGAGACACACACACTTTTTATTTGCCCATATCATTGAGAATTATGTTTTCAACTAGAAAATATCTGGGAATAAAATCGCTGATCTGATTCACTTTTCAAACTAACCTCTGATCCGGGAATGTGCTCTGGGTCATAGAAGAAGATTCTCATGCCATTGGGGTGGCACCCAATCCAGAGGTCCCCTGTCACAGGATCCACGGATATGTTATCCACGAGTGTGTTAAAGGCCAGGAACTTCCCGATTAAAAACAAGGAGAAAAGAAGAAAAAAAAATTGAGAGATGATTGAGCAGTATGTCAGGGAAAGCTACTGTCTTGTCCTCTGTCACCACACTGTTGGTTCCAGGGACACAGCAGTTCTGCCCCTTTCAATAGTGCCCGGGGAATTCCATCAACTTCCAGGACAGATGAGAGAGCGGGAAATACAGAAAGGCAACAAAGGCTCTGAAAAGTTAAATAAAATTATGTGGACTTAACATTTGCGCGTGACACTAACACTGAAGGGGAAAAAAGATGTTTAAAGTGCAGCACAGAACAGTTCATTTCTAAAATGGCATGAACAAATGGTATTTTGACAAGCATTCAGAAAACAACCAGGAAATGTAGGTTCCTTTCCGATGAGAATGTCAATGAAATGTAGGCTCTTCTTTAATGGCTAATCGGAGGCTGTGAAGCCAGAGGACAAATGATCACTCTGGGTCTAATTTTTGCATTGGAGTTGGGAAGAAGTTTCTTCTTCAGTCTCCTGATATTATCCAACTCTCTGCTCCTCTGCTGTTTATTTTCTAAATATAAGTTGCAAGCATGTGATGACTGCACAGATTGCTGTCGAGGCTTTGCACCAGGATCATAAATAATACCAACGATTCTTAATTCCTCCATTCATCATCTTGGCTGCCTTCTACCGGGAAGAAATCACATCTATTTGTTTGCCTCTCACGCTCAGTCAGAGAAGCAATATCTACCGTGTACCTCCAACAGAGACCAGCATACCTCAGCGCCCAGAGACCCTGTAATAAGAGGCAGTAACACATTGCAAAGGCCAGAGCGTGGGCAGGCAGCGGCAGGGAGCCAGCGTGGGACTGTGCTTCCTATTCAAAATGAGAGCCATCCCCACATGTCCCTGAAGGAACCAGAGGGCTTGAGCATTGCGGCAGAGTCTCCTTTTCACCTTCCTGCAAAACCGTCGCTCGTTCATACCCTGGAAACAGGCAAGGCTGGCCAGAGGAGGTGGCTCAGTGAGCATGCTCTGGTCAAAATCAGCCACAGGCCTTCTCCACAGAGTGAGCCTCATCTATCACAGAGCCATTCTACTCTGATCAGTTACTTTCTGTAAGTGAGGGAAATGTTCGTCTCAGGATGCTGCTATTATCTTTGGAAGGGGTAATAGCTAATTGGTGAATTCCATGGCAGATAAAAGCTATAGAACTGGGAGTCAGGGTGAGAGTGGGAGAAGGGCACTCAGAAGCCTGGGGTCCCATTCATTCAACACACAACTCCTGAGTTCCCACCATGTGCCCTGCAAGGAGAGAGTGGAGTAAGCAGTAGACCTGGTTCCTGCCGACAGAATGCTGACGGGGCCTGTCAGGAGCCTGTGCTGGGCTCTTGCCATGCAATCCGTGATTCCTAGTAATACTAATGCTCCGCAATGCACACACATGCCGCTTTCCACGCCTTTCCAAAGCCAACTGGAAATGTTACAGTCCTGGGTCAAGGAAACTTAGCAAACTATTCTTTTGGGGGAAAATTGTATCCTTTGTCAACAAATACCCCAATTTTTAGAGAATTGCAACTCATTGAAGTGGGACTAATTCATTGGCTGTCTTGATTTTTGGGGGGGAGGTATTATTTCTATTGTAGTCAAATATGCATACTGTGAAATTTGTCATTTAATGCAGTGGCATTAAATACATTCACAATGCCATACAACCATCACCACTATCCATTTCCGGAAACTTTCATCATCCCAAACAGAAACTGTGCCCTGTAGCTCCCCATTCCTCCCTCTCCCAGCTTTTGGTAACCTCGACTCTACTTTCTGTCTGTGAATTTGCCGAATCTAGGTACCTCATATAAGGGGATCCTGCACTATTTTTCCTTTTGTGTCTAGCTTATTTCACTTAGCATAATATCTTCAAGACTCATCCATATTGTGGCATGCATTAGTAGTTCATTCCTTTTTAAGACTGAATAATATTTCACTGAATGTATGTACCAAACTTTGGCAGGACATAAACCCATCCACATCTCATTGAAAATTCTAAGCTCAGTCTCAGCTATCTTATCAAATTTATCAGCACTCCAGGTATTAATTAACTGGTTTGATTAATGTGAACCTCCCAAAAGAAGAAAAACATTTCAGTTGCAAGGGTAGTCTTAAGTGAGTTATGTCAGGAAACAGGCATGATCTTTTGCCCAATGTGGAAGCCAAACCTGAAATAAGCCTTGTGCTCAATCTTGTCTTGGCAGAAGCCATGCCTTTATCATTGTGCATTGAATGTATATTGGACTGGGATCTATTCTTAGGAAAATTTTTAACTTCCAGTTGACAGAAGTAGGTATCGCTATAATCACAGTTTGTTCTTATTCCCTCAGCCAGTATGTGTGTGAAATTCCACTTTACTTCAGCTAATACCAAACTAGCCCAGCCAATGATTTTTAATGTCAGACTTAATGTTACATTTGATGGTGCTTCAAGGTACTTTTCTCAGAGTGAAGCCTCTCGTGACAGTTCCTCAGATGCGCTGACTGGAACGGTCACAGCGCCTGGGGACAGCACTTCCTGCTGTGGGCGGTTATGGCAGGAGAGAGATGTCTTGCTTTTTGGGGGGCAGGGATTACATGCATAATGTTCCACTTTGCTCTTACTTTCTCTTTCCTCTCGTGTTTTCACTTCTTTTGACCCAAATCTTCAAAACGGATCATAATTGGTGGGGGTAGAAGATGGGCCCCTGAAACGCTCAGCGCCATCATACTAATTTAACAAGTGTTTGTTGAATGCCTAGTAGGTGGTGGGAACTCTTCCAGGAGCAAATGGGGGTGGGGGAATCTGTCCTTGTGGAGCTTATACCCTGGGGGAGAGGCAGCTAACAGAGGATAAATGCAATTCATTACTAATGCTAGAGGGAAAACAAAGTCTTCCAGGAGCCAGGAAGAGAGAGAGAGAGAGAGAGAGAGAGAGAGAGAGAGAGAGAGAGAGAGAGAGAGAGAGGGAGTGTGTGTGTGTGTGTGTGTGTGTGTGTTTAGAGGGAACAGAGTTACACATTAGGCAGCTGGGGAGGCCTCACTGAGTGACATTCTGGTAAAATCTGAAACGCCATGAAGGAGAGAACCATGGAGGTCTGGAGGAAGATCCCATGAGCAGAGGGAATAGTGCCCCATCCTGAGGCAGGGCCCTGCCAGGCAAGCTTCAGGAATATGAAGCAGGAGCAGAGGGACAGGTGTTGGCAACAAAGGCAGCAAGGTGATGGGCTGCTGGAGCACCAACCAGGCAGCCATTGCTAGTACTTGGGCTTTATAAATGTTGTGGCGATCTCTGTCATATTTAACACCCAAGTTTAATTGCAGTGCTTCTCTTAGTTTGTCAACATAGGGGCAAACCCCAGCTTCTGCATGTCAGAGGATAGTGGGTTCTCCCCAACAGGCTGCAGGAAGGCCCTTTGACAGTCAGCTCCTTGGTTTAGGCCAGAGAAAGTAAGAGAGAAGACACGACGTTTGTCCTAGATCTGAGAGAAGTCTGAATGTCTTGACTATTCCACCAACATAGAAAGAAAAAAAAAGAAAGGGCAGAGGAAGGAAGAAAGGAGAGGAAGAGGAGGGAGAGAGAGAGACAGGAAAAGGGAAGAGGGAAAGAAAGAACAAAAGAAAGAGAAAGGAAGAAAGGAAGGAAGGAAGGAAGGAAGGAAGGAAGGAAGGAAGGAAGGAAGGAAGGAAGGAAGGAAGGAAGGAAGGAAGGAAGGGAGGGAGGGAGGAAGGGAGGAAGGAAGGAGAGAGGGAGAAAAGGAGGGAGGGAAGAAGGAAGGAAGATAGAACTAAAAGACAATGCCAAGCTTAAAATTCATTCAAGTAGAAAGAATCAAAGTTTCATAGGTGAGATGTGGTTGGCTGCTTCTGGCTCCACTGCCAAGTAAAAGTGAACAACAAACACATAAGCTGCTCTTAATAAAGAAGTAAAAAATTGGTTCTCACCCACTCCAATTAGACAATCCTTTTTTCCTCACTTAATTTCACAAATCAATTCGAATCTAATTATCACTCTGCAAACATAGAGTATTAATATTTCTTACCTTCAATGGTGTTAAAGTCCAATTAGCATGCTTTTCATACACATGGATCTTATGAGCCAGAAGTTCAGCTATATAGACATACCTTCAAAGAAGAAAGAGCTACATCAAAGCACTTGAAGTGATGCAATCCAAAAGATGGCAGTGAAGTTGTGATAACTCTTCCTCGAGAAGAACTCGGCTTAGAGACTGGGACATGGAACCTCTCTCAAAGCTTGTCAAATTCTGAAAGCACTAATAAGTTTATAGAGTGCACAGGAGTTTTAATCCTATAAAGTTATATCTAAGGGTAGAAACCCATCATCAGTAGGGAAGGAACTTAGCCCTATACACCAGCTCTTACATCTGGGAGATAAAGCATTGAGTGCCTCTCTTAGTTTGTCAACATAGGGGCAAACCCCAGCTTCTGCATGTCAGAGGATAATGGGTTCTCCCCAACAGACTGCAGGAAGGCTCTTTGACAATCAACTCCTGGTTTTAAGCCAGAGAAAGAAGGTATGAGAGAAGTCAAGATGCTGGTCCTGGACCTGAAAGAAGTCTTCCTCCCCGCCTACCCTGAAACTGGTTGGACCCTGTGGGTTTTGAATTTTGCACACAGTGCAACACCACACTCATCACATAGACTGTGGTCAGTCTAAGCACAGTGATCTTGGGACAAAATAAGAAATGACTGCTTGATCATCTGCTATTTTTGGAGACCAGGAGACAATATGAACAATTGCAAAGCTGTTCATGTTGCTTTCTCTAAATACGTCACTGCCCTGGCCAATGTGGCTCGGTGAGTTGGAGCATCATCCCATACACTGAAAGGTTGTGGGTTCAATTCCCAGCCTTGGCACATACCTAGGTTGTGGGTTCAATTTCCAGCCCAGTAAAGGTCCATACAGGAGGCAAGCAACTGATGTTTCTCTCACACATCTATGTTTGTCTCTCTTATGATCCCTCTGAAATTTGTGATGATACAAAATGAAGAAGGGAATAGATGAATGGAGACCTGGTGCATGAAATTTGTGCACATGTAGGGTCCCTAGGCCTGGCCAGAGATCAGGGCTGATTGGGGCCTTCTGACTGCCAGCCAGGGCCTTCCTTCTAGTTGCTGGCTGCATCCAGGGCCTTCCTTCCCTCAGCTTTCAGCTGGCAGCCAGGGCCTTCCTTTGTTCGACACTGCCCCTGGTGGTCAGCGCACATCATAGCGAGTGGTCGAACTCCTGGTCGGTTGAACTCCCGAGGGGACAACTTGCATATTAGGCTTTTATTATATAGGAGATATATACATATACATATATATGTATATATCTCCTATATAATATATTATATATATTATATATTATATATATATAATATATATAATATATATATCAACATTACCCAAAGTGTGGTCACCTGTGAATTGTTTCAGGGCCCCCACCAGCTAATAATGTAAATCAGCTACATCACTAAGCTCACTGCTGAGTTGACTTTTTCTTCCCCTTCGTAACACTTTTTTTGATGAAGGAAACAGTACCTGGATTTATATTTTGGTGCAAGCTCTTTATCTTGTCAGAAACCAGCACTACTGGTATATATATATATATACATATACCTACGTACCGTTAATCTCATTACACACTGAAAACTCTTCCCTCAAAGCAAAGCTATTCAGTCATACTAAATGATTATCACCATATTATTTAGTAGTTCTAAATATTGCAGTATTGTTTAGCAATACTAAACAATAATCACAGTAATATTTACTAATGTTAAATGCTTATTCACCCTTTTGAAATGTGCTTCCCTTACAAAAAAATTTTAAGTGTGTCTTCACAAAATAGGAAATTTTGATTTGATAACTTTTACCTCTTGAAAATTGGCTATTTTACATTTTTCTTAATTTCTTCTTACTAAGATATCATGTTGAAATGTATCACATAATTTAGAAAAGGAATATCTTTTAAAAGAATCTAATGAGAATATGAAGAAATGCATGACATTTTAAAAAGATTCCATACTTGCCATCAGGTGAAATGTTGATTCCATTCGCAAAATCAAATCCGTCTGCCACCACTTTAACTTCATTTGGACTATAGTAAACCACATATGACCACGATAAACCCAAGTAGAGCTCCCAGGATCTCAAGTAGGGGTCGACAAAATAGTGATCGTTTGTGGCATAAAAGTGCTCAGGTCCCACTGCAACAATATCATTCAAACTGCAATTCAAACACACACATAGGACATACACAGATGAAGGGATTGTTCATTACAGGGTTATGCACAGGCATTCGTTAATGTCTATTCCTAAGTCAAGATGTGGGAGGGAGCCTTCACATGACCTGTTATGGAAGACAGGTCAATATGAAATCAGTCCCACCTACACAACCCCCAAAGGCAGCAATTGCTCTAAGAAACCCTAAGAGGGCCTAGACGGTTTTTCTCAGTGGTTAGAGCGTTGACCTGCAGACTGATGGGTCGCTGGTTCCATTCCAGTCAAGGGCATGTACCTTGGTTGCAGGCTTGATCCTGACCCTGACTGGGGTTCGTGTGGGAGGCAATCAATGGATGTGCCTCTCTCACATCCATGTTTCTCTCTGTCTCTACCCTCCCCTTCTTCTCTCTCTAAAAAAATCAATGCAAAAAATGTCCCCAGGTGAACAACAACAAAAAGAAACCCTAAGAAGTGATTATAATCCTTTATAATAAAAGGATAATATGCAAATTGATCCTAATAGCAGAACCACTGGGAATGACTGGTCACTATGACACACACTGACCACCAGGGGGCAGATGCTCAATGCAGGAGATGCCCCCTGATGGTCAGTGTGCTCCCAGTGGGGAGCTCTGCTCAGCCACAAGCCAGGCTGCCCGCTGCCAGCACAACGGTGGTGGCGGGAGCCTCTTCCACCTCCTCAGCAGCATTAAGGATGTCTGACTGCAGCTTAGGCCTCTCCCTGCCAGCAAGTGGACATCCTCTTAGGGCTCCCAGGCTGCCAAAGGGATGTCTGACTGCCAGCTTAGGCCCAATACCTTGGGGAGTGGGCCTAAGCCAGCACGTGGACACCCCCTGAGGGGTCCCAGATTGCAAGAGGGCACAGGCTGGGTTGAGGGACCCCCCCCAAGTGGGCCTCTAGTGTAAAATAAAAGTACTATTTACTGTATCTTAAAAGTGCTATGGCACTTTTAAGTGTGTGTGTGTGTGTAGATACTAAATTCAGTAGACATTAAATTAGGCCAGGAATCATTATCAGGGCAAAACTTGTTTATGCTCATATGGCACTTATTCTCATAGAGAACATCCAAGGCATCCTCAAGCAAAAGAAAAACATTGGCAGCACTGCGACTTGCATTTTAGTTAAAGCTCTGCTGCTCCTGCTATGTGACTTCAGGAAAACCAATCCTCTCACAAGTCGGGGCCTCCGTTTCCTTATCTGTAAGAGGAGGAAGAGATGGACGGATCTCTTTCCACTTTACAGAGTCACTTCCAGCTTCAAGGTCTCATGATTCTAAACGGTAAAATGCCCATGAATAAGACTCTTCAGAAGTAGGGTACGATGGTGTTTTTCCTTTCCTTTCTGATTTTGATCTTCTCCATGTTCCTGAAAATCTAAGATATATGAGTCTATTTTTCTGCTTTAATAGGTACAACAGCAAACACATAAGTGAGCCATTCTTTGCTGATTGAGGTGACAAAAGTTTCCTGGAGCTGTTATCTGGGAGAGAATTATCTCCCCTCCATTTCAGAGGCCCTAATGGCCAGCACATCAGGGCTGAAGTTGCTCTGGGCTCCTGGGCGAGTTAGATAAGCACACAAAGCCTCAGTTTTCTCATCTGTAAAGAGAGGTTAAACGATTTTCCCAAAGTCATATAGCTCATTAGTATAAGATTAAGGGTCAGAATCTTAATTTGTGGAGTTGCTGTGGGAATTACAATGAACAATGCCTGTCCTGTGCTTTGCAAGGAGCCTGCCACTCACTAAACCCTCAATCAATGGCAGCCACTATCACTAAATGAGAGGGGAAAAAAAGTCTAGGAATTTAAGATTAGTCTGTACAGGCTTCAGGCATAAACCTGCAAGTTAGAGGCTTTCTTTCTCGCTCTTTTTTAAAAGCACATTTCCAAAATTAGTATGCTTTGCAATCACTTGCTGATTTTCATACAAAGGATCAGAGGAGGATGGTTCAGAGCAATAGTTTTAAAATCGGATGGCGTCCATTTGAATCCTGACTTGCTTGCTGTCATCTGTGGGGTCACAACATGTCACTGAACTCTGAGCCTCAGTTTCCACTCTATACCTTCAAAAGCTGCAGTAAAAATAAATTGCAACAATGAATGCAAAGCCTTGGCACCATGCCTAGTATATAGTTAAATGCCCATTGTGTTATTATTAATAATAACATGCTTAAGTCAAAAATTAATGCTATAGCCCTAAGCTGTTTGGCTCGGTGGCTAGAGCATCGACCTGTGGACTGAAAGGTCCCAGGTTTGATTCCAGTCAAGGGCATGTACCTTGGTTGTGGGCACATCCCCTGTAGGAGGTGTGCGGGAGGCAGCTGATCAACGTTTCTCTCTCATTGATGTTCTTAACTTTTTATCCCTCTCCTTTCCTCTCTGTAAAAAAATCAATAAAATATATTTTTAAAAAATTAATGCTATAAACAACGATTAAATACAATAAGAAAAATATACAAGGGTAGTCCTTGGGTTGAAAGAGCAATAAATTGGGGCATTGTAGTTATTTTCAGTTTGGTCCTACGTTGCCAAAGATCAATATTTTTGCAATTGGCCCGGAAAAAAAAAATCCTGGGAAATTAGACAAATCGGAATTTCCAAGATGAGATGGTGAAACAAATAAGTTTTTACTGTTTCATAGTGGCCCAGATTACCAGCTCCAGAGTCAAGCTACCAGGATTAAAAGCTCAGCTGTACCATTTACTGATGGCTGCATCTGGGACAAATTAAATACTCCAGGCTGCAAATGTTTAAAATCCAAACTGGTATAAGAATGAAACCTAAACAAGAAGGCATTTGTAAAGAGTTAATAAAATAACCTGTTTAACTTGGTTGCTGCAGCAGCTAACATAGTTAAAGCTCATTATGTTACATATACTATATATACTTTCCCCTAATTTAGATCTTGGTATTTGGCACATTCTCAGTGTCCTCATTCTCTTTCTAAAACATATTTACTCCCATATAAACTCTTCTCTGAATTTCCACTCATCCCTGGGCTGCAGAAGAAGACCTGAACCATAGTTCCTCATCGGCCACTATGTGATTGATTGACCTTCATCCAGTGACTCAGTTTCTCTCCAATCTGTTTCTTCATCTTCAACACCACCGGGTAAGAAAGGAGAGGAAAGGGCACTGGTAACAATGAGTGCAAATTATGTGCCAGGTGCTTGGCTAGGTACCTGAATGTAAGCAACAGGCAGTTTAAAAGAAATCTAGATTGACAAATACTGAGGTAGTTGAATACTGCATGTAAATCATTCAAATAGAATTTGGGCTTCTAGGAAACCATAATGAGAGGATAAAAATTGTTTGAGAAGCTTGTATCAGATTATTATCCTAAATCCATCACTTGCTTCATGAATCAAATCCTAAGGTAAGCGAAGAAGTCAACTTTGTGTGGGGCTGATGAGGGTCCTTGCCCGTGTCCTTTTTCCATATGCTGTGTGGTCCGGGAGCCCAGGATGGAGCTGAGTGTTACCACAGACGTGCAATTTCATAAATCATGTGTAACCTCACTGAAGCAGAGGCAGTGCGGGAAGGTCTTGGAGCCATCTGCTTTCAGAACTGCTCTTAGGCATGTGTTTCTAATTCATATGAACATCTAAGTTTCTATTTAAAAAAAATAACAAAAATAAATACGTTCAAGATGCAAAATTTGTCTATGATATTGGTTTGGGTTTGAAATACTAAGTTTGTTTTTGGCAAAGAGCAGAGGCCAAGAGTCATAAGCCAGTATCCAGCCTGCCTGGGAAAGGGGCCCCAGGGAATGGGTCTTCTCTGAGGGGCTCGAGTCCTCAAAAGTTACTGCAGATTTGAACATTCGGAGGAGCGTGTGGTAATTAGAAGGAGGAGGCTAGTGTGGAGAGCTATTATCCTCCTTATCCCCCCCACCAAAAGGAAAAACTAAAAATGAATGAAAGGGAAATAGAAATAGACAGATTTCAGTACCTAGCTAGAAGTTCGTGTCTGATAGTTTTCAGATGCAAAAGTGATTTTTCTTCTTTTTGAAATGTAAACAACTCAACAGTGGACTTAGCATCTGGATGGTTCACCACCAGCAGGTACACGGTATTATCTGAGATGAGATTAAAAACAAAAATTGAAACATTAATTGAGCTCTCAGCTGTCAGAACTATCTCCAAAAAGCAATTTCAACCCACCTCCAACTGGTACTTAGGGTGTCAGGCAGATGGACTATTTTCATCTCTTTGCAGAGAGAAGCATTTGCGATTGTTCCAAAGAGAAATGACTAAAGAAGGAACCAGTGACAGTCTCTGAAAACTCCAAACTCCACCAAGGGAAAAATAACCTGAAATTAAGAATGAGCGCTGCTTGATACTAAAACTCCAAAAAGCTTGTTAAACTTTCTCTTGCAGATGGTCTCAGCGAGATGCAGAGTTGAGATAAAAGAGGTGGGGAATACTAATATGAGAAGGTGAAAGATAATAAATTCCATGAAAAGAACACTTTTACACAGTGAAAGATAATAAATTCCATGAAAAGAACACCTGGGAGACAGTGTCAAAGGGAAGCCACTCTGTGAGTCTTTGGGAGATGAAAGACACTGGTTTAAGTAGCCAAGAACGTAGCAAGTGAAATTAGATTATAGCCTTTGCCTTAAGAATCAGTAAATCTATGGAAACCTTTGACATGACCAAATACATTTTTAAAGGAAAACAATGGACAATTTAGTAGGTTGAACTGAACAGATTGGAGGAGAGAAGCCAGCTAGGGGGTTCTTCATTCCACAAATAAGTATTTATTTTAGTTGGTGTTAAGTGATACAAAAAATAAAATAAAATGGAATAAAGGGATGGAGTGTAATGGAGTTCTCTTCATGGGAGTGAAGGAAGTTCTCTCTGATGAGTAATATTAAAGCAGAGACCTAACTGAAATATAAGAAGAAACCATGTGACTATCTAGTGAAAGAGTATTCTAGGCCTAGGGAAGAGAGTGTGCAAAGGGCCTGAGGCAGGAGCTTCCTTGGCACATTCACGTAATGGTGAGGTTGTGCTTGCAGTAGACTGACTGACAGAAAAAGTGGGAGGGCTGAAGCCATAGAGGTAGGGAGCCAAGTTAGATCTCAGGTAAGGATCCAGGTTTTACTCATGGGGGATTTGAACCAAAGAGTAACATGATCTGAGGCTACAGCAGCAATCCAGGCATATGGAGAAAAGGGATTGGGCCAGGAGGAAAGGCAGGAAAGGATATGAGAGGCATTTGACTGGAAATATCAGAAGTCCTAGGAATGAGGAAGTCAGAAAGCAAACATAAGGATTAAACCCAGATTAATATTTTGCATAGCAAACTCTGCCTTTAGAAATTGATCCTAAGGGAATGTTCACAGAAGATAAATGCCCAAGAATATTTATTTTAGCATTGTTTGCAATGAGCATAGAGTTAGATACAGAGCAAATAGCCATTCACAGCCATTGCAAAGTAGCTCTAAATGCACTGTCATAGAAAGGAGCAGAGTGTTTAATGCAAAAGTAGCTTATAGGAGGGTTTGGTGTAGTATTTCCCCATCCTATATAATAAGAGGCTAATATGCAAATTGACCGAACAGTGGAATGACCAGTTGCTATGATGCACACTGACCACCAGGGGAAGACACTCAATGCAGGAGCTGCCCCCTGATGGTCAATGCACTCCCACAAGGGGAGCGTTGCTCAGCCAGAAGCCAGGCTCACAGCAGTGGCGGGAGCCTCTTCTGCCTCCATGGCAGGCAGCGCTAAGGATGTACCCTGAGAACCCCCAGACTGTGAGAGGGTGCAGACCAGGCTGAGAGACCCCTCTCCCCTGAGTGTATGAGTTTTGTACACCAGACGTCTAGTTTTTATTTAAAAGGGTGAACACACAACCCTAGCTGGTTTGGCTCAATGGATAGAATGTCAAGTTGTGGACTGAAGAGTCCCAGGTTCAATTCTGGTCAAGTGCACATGCTGGGGTTGCAAGCTCAATCTTCAGTAAGGGGCATGCAGGAGGCAACTGATCAATATTTCTCTCACCATTGATGTTTCTATCTCTCTGTCCCTCTCCCTTCCTCTATGAAATCAATATACTATATTTATTTGCACTTAAAGTATTTTTTTAAAAATATACTGTTGATAAATACATAGAGAGATCATTGAAAGGGAAAATATATATGAAGGGAAGTCATATGGGATAGAAGTGAAGAAGGGAAGATCAGAAGATAGAAAATCATTTTGCAATATTTGACTTTAAAGTGGCTACAGCAAAGTGGTTATACCAAATAGAAGTATCTAGTAAGCTGAAGGAATGGAACTGAGGTGCCGATTAAAAAAAAAAAAAAAAAAGAATAGGCCATTGGGGTGTTCTAGAGAGAAGGCACAGTTTAGTTGTGACGAGGTTGAACTTTCTGACATGGAGGAAATAAAGAAGAGGCAAAAGAGCAGTCTCTTGGAGAATGCTCAGAGATTTCTAAAACAATGAGCAGGAGAGAAAACCTGCAGAGAGAAGCAAGTTACTTGAAGAAGCAAGTGGTCAACAGCATAAAATAAGGTGGAGGGAGGGAGGGAGGGAGAAGGGAGGAAGGAGATAGGGAGTGGAAGAAAAGGAAGGGACAGGGAGGGAATGAAGGAAGAAAGAGGGGAAGAGTTGAAAGGGAGAGAGGTTTGTTAATAAGGACTGAAGACTTTCAAAGCAATGATTTTAGCCACCCCCAATGGGTAAAGTCTGGAATAAGGACCAAAGAAGGGATTGTGTGATGAGGAGGTGGAGGCTGTGGGTGTAGACATGGCCCCCAGACCTAGCCTTACATTTTTATCACCAGAAGAACTTTTCAGAAGTACTGCCTCCCAGTCTCCCCTCAGACTGACTGAGTCAGAATATTAGGGGCTGAGGCCTGGACATCAAGCTGTTTAAAACTTCACAGGTGCTTCTGTGTGCAATTTGAGGTTAAGAATTAACGTAGAGACCAAGGCGATGGCTACACACAAAAAAAGCAAGAAATTGAATTGAAGACATAAGGGATGGAGAGGGGGGTGGCAACATATTAAAATGTGGAGACACAGTTTGAAGACAAAACGTAGTAACCAGTGGACAGGGAGCCAGAGCTGACCATGGTTGAGTTTCTGTCAGCGGATCTACAGGCTGCAGGTGCCTTATGTTAGACAGTCTATTCCTGTGCATGCCTGTAAAATGGTTTAAAATGGAAAACTCACTCTATTAGGGCTGACTATAGTAATTATAGGGATGTGAATGTTGACAGTAGTTTTAAAAACTAGGTGCTTTGGGAAACTTAAATATTTTAACATTCTCAAGTATTTAAGTAGTTAGCATATATTTATTTAACATGGGGGGGGTAAGTTTAAAATGCAGAATAAAAAACATTACCCATGATTATACTTTAGTAGGCTGGAAAAAAATATTCATGGGTTAGCTTTTTACAACTTGGTTTTATTTCTAACAAACATTACATATTGTTACCTTCATCTGTGAATGTGCTGATCCCATGAGGATTAAATGAAGACATATTGAATTGACTTCCAGAGATCGTCAATTCTAACACTTCTGGATCTTCCTCATTCAGGTCCATCAAAAGTATTTTTCCAGGCTTATCAGGGTCAAAGCTCTTTATTCCAGGGTATTTTAATCCCTTATAAATAATGAAGGAGAGAAACCAGGCCCATTATAAACGTTGATGGAGGTGGTAGACGGCCCATGGGTTCCCTCTGTCTGCTTCATGCAACCAGGTCACATGGGCAGCCCCTTGGGTAGTTTGTGCAATGGGCCCACGAGTGCTGTGTAGACCACATGCTCCATCAGGGGACCCCTCACCCACAGGCCCAGGCCCATGACGGGCCGTGAAGTCATATGTGTCTCATATCATAGCTACCAACCTATGAGAAAGATAAAAGGTGGAAGAGCAAGCCAAAGGGGCATTTACTAAAGGCGTTTAACAATACCAACAAGGACTACGGAGAGAACATTGTTTACGGTTTTCAGACCAGCCCCTGGCAGGTTCTTGAAAGCATCTCAGGCACAGAGGTGTAGTGGGAAGTCTAGTGAGCCTGGAAACACCGCCTGCCCTTCTGCAAAGAGAACAATGCAGCTCTTGCTTGTTTTAGACATTGGGGCCCTGTATGAAATTTTGCTTAAAATGTGTATGCTGGTGCTTTGAAAAAGGTTTGCCAGAGACTTCTGTAGAGGATGACAAGTCCTCCATCTTCGTAAGAGAAAACTGGACTAAATAAATTACAACCGGCAGCTAAGGGTCTTCAGCAGCTGGATGACTTATAAACCGTATCCTCTGAATTCCTTCATCCAAGCCTAGATGGTCAGCCCCTATTACTTATCTGTACGACTACCACGGTGATCTGTAAGTACGAGAGTTTCCACCAACATGGTGGACTTGCTCTTCAAAGTTGGGAAATTATGGAATAACCTATCAGCAATTTTAAATTAAAGAACTTACTCCAAAAAGTATAAAAAGCTAAAAGTCTAATTGACATGTGAAGGGGTATAAAAGTACACTAACATAGCAAATATTTGAGGACACCATTTAAGTGCTTTGAGAGATAGACAGTCGAATGAGGAGCCATTGTTACTCGTTGGGCTCACAAATTATTACAATGGAAGATAAGAGGCCGGGGGGAAGGTCAATGGGTAAAAAAAGGAGACATATGTACTACTATTTGTAATATTTTAAATAATAATAATAATAAACAACAATGAAAGATAAGATAAAATAAGAGTTCAGTGTGCACACCGGGATACAAATGTGCATGAAACACATGTGGTCATAATTATGACACCAGTGTAAATGCATATAGTTTGCTTTTGGAGCCATAGGGCTGCTCATTTTATTTGAAGTTAAGCATCGGTATAAAAAAGGCTTAAATGAAAGACTTAAACTACTGGTTCTAGAAAAGGGTCTATTGAAACACTTACAGAGCTAATCAAAGCCAGTCCATTAGGAAGTATCTCCAAGTCTTCAGAGCCCACTTCTGCCAAGAAAGAGAATATATTACATATTGTTTCACACTCTTGAAGGAAGCTCGTGGTCTTTTTTTTTTTTTTATCACCCCTAATTTGAAAATGGGACTACATATTTAGGTCTCTTTCAGAGGGTCAGAATAATTAATCCTTTCCTTTATTTGTCTAATTGACCAATGTGATTATATACAAATCAAAAGACATTAATATAATTAAGTATAATTAAAATTTATACTTAATATATTTGTTTTAAATTGATAGACTAGAAGTTTTTGCTCAGACTCTGAAATCTCATATAAAGTTCATGGAAATTCACAAACTGTGCAAAAGGTACAATATTTTTAAAATAGCTTGCTGTTTATTTTAAAGACACAGAGTAAGCTACCAATATATATTGATTCTTAAGAATTCCAAATCAAATAAACTCTTTGAAAAACACATTGGAAACATAAGCAAAATCTAATTGCTTCAGTTAAAATGGGAATATATTTCATATGCAGAGTATGCATTTACTATTAATTTTAAACATCAGTAAAATATCACTAAGCTAGTTATACTTTACATACATGTAAATTTTAAAAATTTCAACCAGTCTAAAAACAAATGAGATTTTTTTTTTTTACTTTTGTGTTGATACTCTTAGTGGAGAGTTTGTTTTTCAGATATTTAGTAACATTTAATATCAATATTGTATTTGTTTTCTAGAAAAAATTACACTATGAGATATCTGACCAAGCTTTACATGCTAACTGAATAAGTCATCTGGTCTAGCCTTTCTAACCTTAGGCAACTAACATAAATAATTCTAAAAGGAAAAAAAAGAACAAACAAACAAAACAGAAAACAACCTAAGTATGGATCTCAAACAAGCCGTCCTCAAATAACAAAGCTGGTTGGTTGGAACCAAATGGGAACTCCAGTCTTGTGATACTCCCTGTTGGTTGCCTACCAGCTGCTCTTCCCCTGCCCTTTTATGTTTGCTGACAGAGCCTGCCTCCTACAAAGGAGGCCTGATAATTACTTTTCCAGCTTCCTTTGCAGCTAGGGCACCAGTCAGGTCGTCTACCTCTGACTAATGAGATCCAAGGGGAAATCTGCTGAGAGCTTCTGGGGAAAAATTTCCTCCCTGATATTAAAGGAGAGAAGCATGGGGAGAAGCCCTGTGGCAATTGCAAAGGTGTGGGAGGGCTTTCTAAAAATTGACCCTTTAACTCACTGCTTTTTCTCCCTCTTCTATCTCTCCTCTGCCACTTCCTCAGGTCATATCATCATACAATCAAACATTCCATCGCTTTTTACTAAATGGACCAAACAAAAACCAACAGGGATGAAAACACCACTGTCCACACCTTGGCAATGTGTTAGTGAAGGCCAAAGTAATTTATTTTAAATTACCTGACTTAATAGTACTCCTCTGGCTCACAGTTTAATTTTTGAACAAACTTTAACAGGTGTCCTAATTACATAAATGGCAAGATCATACTGCAAGTTCAAATAAGATACTTCCTTCTCTCACATACTTACCTATTCCTTTCACTAAATTACAGTTAGCAAGTTCTACTGGTTTTACTTCTCGAAAAGCTGTAAGTCGTTTTCTGGGAGGAGAAAAAGGAATAAAATATACATAAAACCATTCAGAAATTACAATTAAGTTGCCAAGGTAAGGAGCCAATAAAGTTTTCCTTAACTGTACTTTGCCTTGGTTTCAACACCAGGGTTTTTGGTCCGCGGAACTTGAGCAATTCTATGAGGCAGGGCCAGAGCCAGGCACGTGGGGTTTCTCGGCACAATACGTAGTATTTAGCCAGAACCGGTTTGGCTCAGTGGATAGAGTGTCGGCCTACGGACTCAAGGGTCCCGGGTTCGATTCCGGTCAAGGGCATGTGCCTTGATTGTGGCCACATCCCCAGTGGGGGGTGTGCAAGAGGCAGCTGATCGATGTTTCTCTCTCATCGATGTTTCTGACTCTCTATCCCTCTCCCCTTTCTCTCTGTAAAAAATCAATAAAATACGTTAAAAAATGCGTAGTATTTATTAGGCCGAGATAAATAGATACACAAAGAAGATACACAATGAGTATACTCTCTGGGGCTCTGTGCACTCTGGTGGGAACAGGGACTATTTCATCAGCCCTGTAAGGAGGCCTATGTGGAAATCTGAATTAAATAAGCAACATGGTTCCAATTTATTCCATTGATGTTTTAGAGCTGCTGACAGATGGGCCTCCAGCCCGTCTGCCCAGTCTGACGCCACAGTTGGGACTGGGCATCTGCTTTCAGGGGTGTGACTTGAAAAATGCAGGTGTGCTTAAAAGGATTTATAACTTCAGAAAGTCATACCGCAGGCCAGCATATAAAGAGGCATATCACACAAATATACCCGAAGGCAGTGTATTAAATCTGAGTTCATAAGAATCAAGGGGGACATTGGAATGAAGGACAAAGGGAAAAAGAACAGATGTGGGAAGGAAGTACCAGCAGGCTGCCTGAGTAGAGCAAAGCTATTGATGAGGCATTTGAAAGAAATGGACTAGAACATTAGCATCGCCAAAAGATTTAAACAATAAACATTTTTTATAACTAATGATACAATATATTACAGCCATAGTGAGCAGCAACTATTATCCAAGAATCCCTGACATTTTATTTGGCTAAAGAAAGGCAAAAAATAAATTACCTTACTGATAATTTAGTCTCACAGAAGGAGGAGGATGGGCTAGAGGGCAATGAACAATTTGGGTAAAACAACTACCAATAATGATAGGGATTTGGGGGCAATTGATCTTTCATTATTCATTCAGAAAAAAATGTAGCATGGCCCTACTACCATGCCTTTGGTATCAATTTCAACTTCTAAGAAAGTCTGACCTAAAAGGCTAGGAGTGAGGTTTAATAACTGGCTTTGTTAAAGCACCAACTTCATCCTGACAGACAACCAAGGTAGAGAACCACCAGTCTGGCTGCCAGAGATCCAGAAGAGGAAGGCCTAGCCTGCAAGGAGCTGGCAGTTCCCTAAATGATGAACATGAACTTAGAAAACAGACTTTAGCTCCAGCCAGCGTGGCTCAGTTGGGGGCATCGTCCCCATGCACCAAAAGGTTGCTGGTTCCATCCTAGTCAGGACACATGCCTGGGTCGCAGGCCTGATCCCCATTGTGGGGAGTACAGGAGGCAGCTGCGATGTTTCTGCTATTTCTCTCTTCTCCCTTCCCATTTCTCTAAAAATCAATAAACTATTCTTTAAGAAAAGGAAGGAAGGAAGGAAGGAAGGAAGGAAGGAAGGAAGGAAGGAAGGAAGGAAGGAAGGAAGGAAGGAAAAAAGGAAGGAAAAAAGGAAGGAAAAAAGGAAGGAAGGAAGGGAGGGGAAAAAGAAGGAAGAAAAACGGACTTTAAAGGAAGGTAGGCATCTGCCCTAGGACATAAGAAACTAAAAGGCATTTCAAAAATGGGAATCCGACATACAATCACAAAAACTCACAACAGAGAAATAAGAAGGGAAAATGAGGGAACAGTTGCTTGAAAATTTTTGGACTGAGACACACATTAGGAAAAGCATTTTGCATAGTAGAAACACACATCACTCATATTCACACACCCACACACCACACCATCTGAAACAGGTTCACAAACGAATTCTTACCCTAATACATGTACTAGGTACATCCTTAACTTTTCTATTTAATTCTATTTCATTTATTTGAAAATACTGGTCATAATCTTCTGCATGGATTTTGGGATTCGCCATTTTTAAAAACACTGGACTAGAGGAAATTCAGTGAATATTCATACAATGCCCCAAGGAACTCAAAGGACTGTACAAGATGTTAAGGGAGAAGATATAACCAAGGCGGTACAAAGAGTGGCATGGAAGAAGAGAATCAAGGATGTGAAATTGCGGAATGGGCCAAGTCTTGTGAAAAATGTCCCGGAGAGCCAAATTAGTTCTTAGAGTCAAAACCACACCAGAAGAGTGGGCGTACTGCCTGGCTCTCGAAGTTCATTAAATGTAAAAGGTTCGTGGAGGGCAGAGAAAAGCTAAACTATCCAGTCCCTATTCTAATTCTAGCTTCTCTTTCATGGTAGGTGATCTCAAACCTGGAAAACAGAATGATGACAGTCAAAATGAGTCCAGGGTAGGTACGGAGGCATTAACTCAGCACTAAGTGGCTTTGAGTTCAAATCTGTGGCCAAAACAAATTATATCTCAACAGGAAAATCATTGCTACTAGATTTCAGTTACTGCATATTCCCTCATTTAATCCACAAACACCTTGCCAAGGTTTTACTTTCCCTATTTTACAGGTGACCATGATTAAGTGGCTCTCCAAAGCCACAAAGTTATGAAGTGGCTGAGCTGGGAGTGGAGCTCAAGTTGAATGCAAAGCTCACATTCAGTCTTCTACCCAAGCAAATTTTTCAGAGAACAGTGCTTAAAAGCCGGAGGAAGCACTGGAGGACAACTCTGCCTGTGTTCCTATAATCCTTCTCATATTTTTCTTTTCCTTGATGATTAGGAAATATCTTGTCAAGAGCTTGATTAAGTCCAAATGTTCCAGGTCTAAGGGATAAAGTACAATGGCTGAGATGTGTCCCTGATTCATATGCCTCTGAATTCTGGCTGGAAATCACATATTCCCTGCTGTGAATTATTCTTTGCAACGTGCTTGCTCTTACAAAAGAAAGTGAGGATCTTTAACTATGGATTAAGAAGTCCATTCTGGAACTTTCCTTGGGGCCAGACTCACCCTGATCAGTCTATTTTCTGCCACTGCATACTCCTCATTCATTCATTCATTCATTCATTCATTCATTCATTCATTTATTCAATAGTTCCTACTGGGGCCTACTATGTGCCAACCCGTGTGCTCAGGGATCTCACACATTCTTCCTTATTTAATCTCCTTAATCACCTTTGAGGCAAGGACAAATATTTACCTGTTTCTTAGATAAGTAAACTGAGGCACAGAGAAGCTAAGTAGTTTGACTGTGACCATCTATTTAGAAGGGTGGAGTTGAGACTTGAAATTAGGTGTCATGATACCAAGGACCCTTGCCTCTATCACTTTCACACTTCTTTCTATTTGCTCATGCTTTTCTCTCCCCCTAGAATGCCCTTTCCCAT
Source organism: Murina feae (assembly GCA_004026665.1). Lineage (NCBI taxonomy): Eukaryota > Metazoa > Chordata > Mammalia > Chiroptera > Vespertilionidae > Murina > Murina feae. The sequence goes on from PVJC01000728.1 coordinate 111,842, forward strand.
CTAACTCACTGGGAAAACTACTCATGACCTTCTGTAGTTCCTCCTTATCTTCTGGGATAGGATTCCTAATGCCTTCATTTATCCTCATGAACCTTCACATCTCTCAAGTCTTTTTTTTTTTAATTTATCTTTATTGTTCAGATTATTACAGTTGTTCCTCTTTTTTCCCCCATAGCTCCCCTCCTCCCATTTCCCACCCCAACCTCTGTCCTTGCCCCCCCACTGTCCTCATCCATAGGTGTACAATTATTGTCCAGTCTCTTCACGCATCCCCAACACCCTTAACCCCCAAAAATTGTCAGTCCAC